>SSHR01001068.1:0-40990 GCA_006518225.1 Fusarium neocosmosporiellum | reverse complement strand
TATCTATGGGAGAGCGGACGGGGTTTCTTGACATTCTGGAGCATGCTCGTCCCCGAGGATTTGCCGAGACCGAGCTTCTCTTCGCTGACTAACCACAAGTCTCTCGGCCCGCGGGATATTCCGGCCGCCGGGTCCACCCCTCTCCGCCGATGCCGCTGCCGTACCGTTTTGACGGAGGAGCCGTCCCGGCCCCGTGTCCCAGCCCCACCTACCGTTTATGCCCTCCGTCTCCCGAGAGGCCCGCAATTCAGGATCACCCCCTCCGCACGCCCTTTAAGCGCCCGGGGAAGAATACCCCCCCTCCAGAAGGCAATCTTCCCTGTAGCATGGTGCTAAATTTGAGGAATAATGGCAGGTGTTTATTCTAGGACTCAGCTGTGGCTGCCGATGCAACAAATGTCACCCCGTACACCATATTCAAGAATGACTGAGCTTGCTATTACTTAGTCATCCTCCTTATCCTCCTTGTACCCATGTCCTCTTTTGATCCCACTTGCTCTCCTTCTTTCTTAGTCTCCCTAGTCTATACTGCTACTGTTGCCTCCGTTGCCTCCGCTGATCTCACTCGTCCCGCTGCCCTTTCTTCTACTTTTACCGCTACGGCAGCTATTTTTGGCCGAATAACGCACTCCGGTCTTTGAACCAAGGCCAGGCTGACCCATATGCCACCTGGAAGGCCTCGAAAACGGGGTGCGCCTCGGTTCCATCCAGATGATGCCGACGAGCTTCGAAGAGATTTGCAGGAGAACCGTAGCAAGGCTCCAGAGCAGAACGCCGATGGCTTGCACAAAAAGACTCGAGCGCTTCAAGAGAGGGTATGGACAGAGTGGACTCAGTAAGTTTACCCATGGCCGTCATGTTTTAGACCAATCTGCTAACACTTTTAAATATACCAAACTCTGTGGGCTCGGTGTTCACGAGCCGTGGTTAGATCTATGTACGGGGTCTAGCGATGCTGTCCGTGTCTTCGAATCCTTTCTCAAGAAATTAATCGAAAATTCTACGACAACTGTGCCCTGCCTGGGCCCTGAGGAGTATAGGGAAAAGAGGGAAGTGAACAGCGCGTCAACTTTACAGGACATATGGGCTGCATTGGTCCGTGTTGCCAATAGAGAAGTATTGGAGCCGCTCCGTTTCCAAGACAAAAGCCGGGCTCATTACTACACACTGCGTTATTCCACTCGTGGCGAGGACGCTGGTCCTGCAGGACTGGTGGGAAAGGTGAGACCCTCATAATAGCATTCCTGTCTATTTGGGCGTCGAGTCTAACGGAAAGTCAAGATGATTCCCGGGATAGCTAAGGCCCTAGGCCTAAGCATGGGTCAACAATTTACCAAAACAGAGACGACGGCAGAGGACATACTGCTTATTCTTAAAACGGTCTGGGAGAAAGCCTCTGATATACCTTGCAAACCTTCTAAGCGAGTCGCCTTTTCCGGGAACATCATCCTCGGAAGCATTGGTGGGTAGCGATACGAGAGTTTGAGACGTGTGAGATATGAAGACATCGAGGTTGGTTGGGTAAGAGATCCTGCTGATCCAGGCAAGGTCCGGCCTGTCGCCGAGATTCATGTGAGGCATGTCAAGCGGCGACAAAACAAAATTGAAAGAGACCAGAGTGCAAGGTACTTGAGCTCGACCCGCAACAATGCCATCAACAGCTAATCTTGATAGTTTAACCTTCAACATTACCCGAGTCCCGCTCAAGTCCATATGCCTTCTCTCTCATATCGTTGCTATGGCTATTTATAGTGACGCTTTTGTAGCGGAGTTCTCGTCTTGTGCTGAGGTGCTGTACCCTACGAAACCACTTGAGCCTCTCATTGAATACGTGGCGCTGGAGTGGAAAAGCCACATGATGGATCAACCGATCTTTCCTTTGGATTATAAACCGTACTTGGAAATGTGGCATCGAGTACTTGAAGTGGCTGGTCTTCGAGAGGAGCTTAGGCCTTATTCCATCCGAGTGGGCGCCGGTGATCGTCTAGACGGTAAGCATAAGTCCCTGACATACAAGCACGGTTTTAACAATTTCAGGTGCACTGGAACCGGCCCTACGCAGCTACATCATAGGCAATTCGGAAGGTGTCTTTCGGAAGAGCTACATCCCAGTAAATCAGAAGATGAGTTTGATGGCTGTGGCTTACGAAGAACTGGCCGGAGGAAGCGATGAGACGATCACCAAGCTGCACCAGTCTTTCACAAAACGAGACTGCTATGCGCCCATCTACATTTCAGAAGAGGACTGGAAGGCATTCGAGTTACGGAAAGACATCACCGACTGTCGCAAGGAACTAGATGCCTTGCCAACTCGCAGCAGCAAAGAGGGCAAGAGGATACAAGGCAAAATCCAGTACATCAAGAAAATACTGGAAAAGGAACTTATCAAGCAACGCCGGGATGAATACTTCAAGACGGCCGATCTTCTCAGAAGTAAAGGACAGGCTACAGCCCATTTGCGCCAAACCACCTTGACCAAGCCACGCCTAAAACAGAACGGACTCAGCAGCAGAATGGCAGAGGACCTAGCACCTCGGTTTCTTGTGGACGATGTCGCAGAGAGCTTCGCCGACGAACTTGTCAGGTACCTGAGACAGGCCCCGGAACAGGATCCTCCGCGGGACCTGAGCGATGTGGAAGTTCTCAAACCAAAAACAGACTGTCCGATCCAGATGTTTCATCTGCTATGACACTTTTGGAAACAGGAGCGGCCTTACCAGACATACTATATCAAAGCATCTAGACGTCTTTCACCAGCCTTTCCATTGTCGCGAGTGCAAGTCCTCAGGGAGGGAGCAGCTGGTTCCCGCTGGTCTTTCTGCCTGGAGCAGCCATGTCGAGCGGTGCCATGGGAGGCTCCATGCGCCCAACTCTGGTCCTGAAGCTGTAAAGCCAGCCCACTGCTTGCTTTGCGACAAGAACTTCACAGCTGGAGGGTTTAACTTGCATCTTAACCGAGCTCATGTCCAGCTTGGCCACCTGAACGCGAGTTTCCCTTGCCCGGAGTGCCGACGGCTGGGCACTGGCGATGTTTTCATCAAAGGTTTGGACCAGTGGATACTCCACGTTCACGAAAAACACGGCCACGGTAAAATACCAGGGGCCGTCATCATTGGTGAACCCGAACCAAAGCTTGGAAAGAGAAAAGCGGAGGAGTCGAGCCAGGACCAGCAGACCAGGACGAAAAAGATATGTATGAAGGCTGTTGTGAAGGGCGAGCAGGAAGAGCGGAGTTTTGGCGTCACAAGCGGTGACTGTTATGGCAGCGAAGACTTTTGGGGCAAGGATGAGCAAGCAGATTGGGACTGGGGCACCACAAGTGGTGCCTGCCATGCCAGCGAAGAGTTCTGGGTAACTGGCAGAGACGAAGATTATTGATTGGGGATTGGGATGTCACGAGCTCATGTAGAAAGGTCGTCGCTGTGATTGAAGGCAGATTTTGAATATGTCAGATCGACGCCTCTTCTACTTCATATGAGTAAAGAAGCGTTACGTGGGTGGTTGCTCAGGGCAGGTAGCTGTCTAAATACAACTAGTAACTATCCCATATTCACTTTACAAGGCAGAACAGATAATGAACACAAAGCCATCAACCAGATGAAGCTTGCAAGTCATCCTCACTTCGTACTGCTTGCTCTTCCTCAAAGTCAGTCTCATCATCCTTCCATGGGGCTGCAGGAGAAGTTGGTGCCTCCACGCTACTGGTTGGAGCAGCCACCTATCTAACATCATTTTACAATAGAAGTTTTTGAGGGAGGAAAAGTTACCTGGTCTTCCAGCAATCCAACTCTATGAAGTCTACCGATTGCCGCCTCCGCGGTTGCTGTCATAAAACGGAGGTGACTGACGTCATCCTGGAATTTTGCCAGAGCCTTTTTGAGAGCTGACAACTCCGAAGCAAGGTCGATACTAGGGCGTGTATCCGACAAGTGTTCCATGTGTTATAAGAGATGATATCAAAACAAAGGTATTGACATTGAGGTGAGTTTTTATACCCCGCAACGACATCGTACCCGGGCTCCACAACTGCCACTGACCGGGATGCCGAGCTTCGGTTCCGGAGCGGAGTTCCGACCCACTAATCCGGAAGGGCACCGGACTAAAAATAGACGACACTCCCTCGCTACCATTTCCTATTTCTATTTTAGATGCCCTTCCGAGCTGAGCTGGTACTACTGGGTCTAGCAGGTCCGGCCCTCCAGGTACCGGTCCAGGCTCTCAACGCTAAGCTCGAGTACCTAAAATAGGGGGATTCCCATATCGAGCATACGCCAACGGTGCTTACCGCAAAAGGGCCAAATCGTCTACGTTCAAACAGAGACTGAAGCATATCCTCTTCGGGTTTCCAGGTTGCTACATGGATAGTACAGAGCCCTCATCACCCCACGTCATACCTAACAAAGCCAGGGTCCACCCAAGAGCTATGAACCCGGGAAAGGAAAGACTCACCAGTTCGCGATAGGGGAAAGTCAGGGCTCAGGATAGAGCTTTTGGGATTATGCTAAGTTGAGCCAGGAGGTTTTAAAAGGGCTTGGGGATAACAATCTTTAACATCCATCAACGCAGACCCAATCCACGTCACTATCGTACCAATGTTACTCTTCGAGATAACCAGTGGGTTGATCAGCTTCCCCCACTCATCCGTCACCGCAAAGTTAGGGTCATAGGACGTCAGAGTAGCATCACCGGATGAAGTAACTGCATCAATCACGGAAAGTAAAGTGATCGGAGAGCAAAGATAGATTCTACAACATGTCATTGGCTGTTACATAGCTGTCTCCAACACAAAAAGCCCATTGAGATCAAACTCCATCTTTCTCACTCGTACTGCTTCCCAGCCTCTACACCGATAATCGGTACAGTCAACCGATAGCATGAGGGTGAGGTGCTTGTTGAACCGTACCCTTCAAGGTGAACCAGGAACATCGTCTTCGAAATCAAGCGTGGCGGTCGAACAATCGTCGCACATGCTTTCGAACCAGTCGGCCAGCCTTCCATAACCCATAGACCTTGCGAGGTCCGAATACCCCCAACCTCGAATCCGTTTGTTTTTGTCTGCCCCGAGCGACAGTAGTAGGCAGATAGTCGTGAAGGCCTTATGCGACGGAAGCCGAAAAGCATACAAGATAGGTGTAGCTCCATGGATATCCTCATAATCCGGGTTAATTCCATAGTTCTTGACGAACTTGGTGATCTCGTGTCGATACCCATGTCTAGCAGCAGCATGTAGTACTGAGCTTGGTCCATATAGTTGTGGATCATCACAGTCAGGTATGCCCCTTAGAAACAACTTGGCGGCTTAGCGGTGTTCGTGGTAGAGTGCCAGAAAAAGGGGGGTAAAAGTGGCATAGGACTGGCAGCTCGCTTTTGAGATGGGCAAAAGGAGTGAGATGAGGTCCTCATCCCCCTCGACAGCGGCAAGATGTATTGCGGTGGCAGAATAGACGACAGTCTCCGATCTAGGGGTAAATATGGGGGAGCCGTCATCGCCGCGTTTAAAATCGAGTATGGGGGAAACTCTAACAGAGAGGGTGAGATCCTCCTCCACAGGAGCAAGGTCGAGAAGCATCCTCGCTATGTTCACAGCGAAGCTGATCTGTGAGCTCTTGAAGGCAGACATTGCGGATGTACTGAGCAGGAGTAATGTTGTGAGATGATGCAATGGTATGAGAGGGGGCTGAGTAGAAGAGACTTTGCACACTCAAAGCTTGAGGGCTTGATAAAGGTGCTGTGGTAGATAGGCTGGGCAGATGTGAAGATGAAAGAGAGAGATCGATGTTTGGGATGAAGGGGGCAAAGGCTCCCTTAAGTACTTCTCTCTTCGGACCTGCCCGAGGCTCTCATGAGACCCTCGACAAAGATTATGCCTTGTCGAAGGTACCTAATATTCCAAGATCCTATAATGGAGCGGTTATTGGAGCGGCAGTGATGTCACCGGTCGATAGCCAGGTCGGCTGAATGCAAGCATCGCCATGACCTGTAAAAACTTGTCTCACATGCCGTCAAGAAAAAACCTACCATTGGACCGTAGGTACTCTACGCCGGCCCCTTCTTTAGGAGCCAAGAGACAGACTGGACCAATTGGAAGCTTGAGAACATCGCCGTTACCTGGTGGGAACAAAAGGTGACGACTTGTTGGGCTTGGAGATGCCGGCAAGTTACTCTTCCGGTTGCAAATAGAGGCCGTATCGGAGGCCCGAGGAGAGCCAGTGCAGTGCCCAAGGTACCACTCCCTTCTATTTACTCGCAAAGCCAACTTGATTCTTTCATCATATGGCGGTCTGTCCCACCGAGCGACTTCCACGCCCTATTTGATACCAGCTGTTCAAGCTGTCTCGGTCCATCAACATGGTCTTCACTTTCTCCCTTGCCCGGCCAGAGCACAGCGCTCTGCCATACGATGGTCTAGAACCCAGCCATCTCAACGTAATGGCCAGAATTGAGAGCAACGCCCTTCTATATACCCCCATGTGGATGGATGAAGGGACAATGGGCGATGATCAAAGGTCTCCCTTGTTATAGATTGCTGTCACTCGACCTTCCCACCGACCCAACGAGTCTGAGCGAGTGTGTTGGATGTGTCGGCTTCCATGTCTACACCCGGTGACGGTTCTCGGGAAAGCGACTGTACCGGTTCCCCCCAGGTCGAACTACCTCAGGATGAGCTCATTGATGATGTTGGTGATACGGACTGTGAGGCCAATTTGGGAGAGGGCGAGACAGGTTCGGCGCAGTCCACCAGCGAGGGGCAGCGTCTTTGTCACGGAGAGTCTGCCAGCCAAGAGGAGTTTACCGAACACGAGGGCGAGTCTACTCACCAAGCAGGCGCTCTAGGCCAACCAGACCCTGTGAACGAAGGGGAGTCTGCCGATAGACGAGAGCATCCTGATCCCAAAATCATCATGATTGCCCAAGACGGAAACGCTAGCCTTGAAGCTCTTGATTACAAAGCTACTATAGAATGATAAATTTGATATTGACTGCCTAGATAGCATTAAACTAAGAATCGTTCTCAGTCTTTTTCTTCCTCAAAGTCTGTCTCATCCTTCTTCCATGGAGCGGTAGGGGTGGTTGGTGCATCTATGCCACTAACAGGAGCAGCCACCTACCGAATATCAGTCTGTAATAAGCGTGTTAGGGGAAAAGGGGGTTACCTGATCTTCTAACAATTCAATGCCTCTGCAAAGTCTTCCAATTGCGGCCTCTGCTGTCGCTGTCATGAAACGAAGATGCCTGACGTCACCCTGTACTTGTGACAGGGCTTGCTTGAGAGCCGACAACTCGGCAACAAGATCGATACCAGAGCGTGTGTTCGAGAAATGTTCCATGTTCGATAATTGATTTCGGGTCGAAAGAATCGGTGTTGATGTGAGTTTTTTATATCCCGCGACGGCATCGTCAGCCCCGCATCTGCCCCCGACCCGGAATGCCGAGCAACGGCCTCTAATGGGGCCCAGGCCCACTAATCCGGAACCAGCTCCGGACCAAAAATAGACGAGAACTCCCATCATTGTTTCTTATTTTAGATGCCCTTTGACTTCCAAGCCAGTGCTTTAACCGAGCGGACCGCCAGGTATCCAAAAATAGGAAGTACTACGTCAGGCTTGTATGCCGGCAACGCTTGGCGTGGTGGAGTCAAAGAGTGTGCACTCAGAGTAGACAAAACTTGGGCATCCCCTTTGGTCTGCTGGATAATACTCCAGTCGAGAGAGATGTCTCGATACCAGACGCCGCGCCAATTAAAGCAAATTTCCTGTAGAAATCGGACCATCATCACTGGGAGAAGAGCCGGAGTTAATCATGATGAGTGAGATAAGCAAGGACATAATATAATATCTACAATACGCAACCATGTGTTACGTGACTCTTCCTGTCACGTGTACCCCATTGAGCTGAAGCTGTATGCATCTCGGCCTCTTGGGCCGTCTCCCGGCCGTTTCCCACACCAGCGATCGATACAACTAACTGAATACATAGTGATACGATGTTTACAGAACCACCTTGTTCAAGTGGAAGCTGGACCATCGTAATTGTAGTAAACAGTGTCGCTCGAGTGATCGTCGCATAGGTCTTCGAACCAGCCGGCCAGCCATTTGTGACCCACAGACCTGGCGAGGTCTGAATATTCCCAACCTTTAATCCGCTTGTTCTTATCTGCTCCAAGCGCTAGCAAAAGACATATCGTCGTGGAAGCCTCTTCCAACGGCTGCTGCAAAGCGTAGAGGATAGGTGTGGCCCCGTTTACGTCCTCACAATCCGGGGGGACCTCGTAGTCCTTGATGAACTGGGTGATCTCATCTCGAAACCCATGCCTTGTGGCGGCATGCAGGACTGTGCTTGGCCCGTAGAGGAGCGGGCCATGGAGATTCGGATTGGATCTCAGGAACAACTGGGCGGCCTGGCGGTGTCCGTAGTAGAGCGCCAGGAAAATGGGGGTAAATGTGGCACAGGACTGGCTGCTCAGCTTCGTGACCGGCAGAAGAAGCGAGATGAGATTTTCATCTCCCTCAATGGCGGCAAGATGTATGAGGGTGGCAGAACGGACGGTAGTCGTCCTTTCCGGGTCATATATAGGGGAACCATCATGACCACGTGTAAAGCTGAGCATAGGGAGAACCCGAATAGGGAGGGTAATGTCCTCCTCCACGCGAGCTCGGTCGAGGACCCCTTTCAACAAGTTCTTCATGAACTCGACTTGGGATACGGAATTCTCAGAGACAGACATCACGGATTTGTCTGGCAGGAGGAGTGTTGTGAGATAGTGCAGTGGAATCGAAGAAGTCCGAGGAGAAGTTACTTTGCGCACTCAGAACGAGGCTTGCTAGAGATGATGTGGTAGACAGGCTTGGTAAGTGTGAAGATGAAAGAAAGAAGTTGATATGCTGGAATGAAGGGGGCCACCGCCTCCTTTAAGTGTTGCTCCATTCAAGCCTGCCTCAGGCCAACAATAGATCCTCAAGAGAGATTATGCCTTGCAAAAGGGGTTCAGGATGCCTAGCTGCCAGGATGATTTGGCCATTGGAGCGATAATGGCGCTGCTGATCGACAACCGGGTCGGCTGAATACCAACATTGCTATGATCTGTAGAAACTCGTCTTACTTGCCGTCGGGGAAGGTGTTGCCATTGGATCGTGAAGGTTCAACGCCGGCCCCTTTGTTACAAGCCAGGAGACAGTCTGATCCGATTGGCAGCTCCTGACCATCATGCTTGCCTCATGACCACTAAACTTGAATAACATGTGTGATGTTGGGTGATGCCGGCAAGGCACTCTTCCGGTCACAGCCGGAGGCCATATCAGGAGGCCAAATAGAGACGGCGGAGGTACTTAAGGAAGCACTCTTCTCCATCTCCTTCGTGGACTCAACTTGATCTTTTTATCAAACACCAGCCTACTCTACCAAACAACTTCTGGCTTCTCCACTCATCCCATCTCTCCAAGCTGCCTTAACCCATCATCATGGAATTACCTTTCCTCCTTCCCCAGCCAGTATACAACACTCTACCAGATGATAGTCTGGAACTCATCCAGCTCAACAGAATGGCAAACAACGGAAGTGGCTCGCTCCCAGGTATCCTCATGGAGATAGATGGAGCGGGAGTTGGCGGTTATGGAGTCTCCATGTTCAAGGGACCGCCAGACTTGTCGAACTATTCCCTTGTTCCAGGGGCTCAGGCTTTTCCCCAAGGCTTTCGTGCCGCCATGGTGCTTGGAGGGTTGGACTCTGTTCCCTCCGGAACGATGGAAAGCAGCCAGTTGAGCTCTGTTGGTGTTGGGTTGAGCTCGCCTTGCCAAGGCATCAATCTCAACTCCATGGCGAATCTGCTTCAGCCTCCAAATATGTGGCACCAGGGAAGTGGCATTGCGAGTTGGACACTTCCGGATCAATCTCAGCCACAATCCAGCACCAGCCCGGTATCTTCGGGAGACATGTCAGGACGCAACATCTCAGCGCGACAGATGTCAAGCCAAGCCAAGACCACTGAGAGCGAAGCTCTGTATGCGGCAGAGAGAGGAAACGGTCCAGGCAACGGTCAGGGTGGACCAGCGATAAGGGGAGACGGGCTTCGTTCCACCAACTCCGATGCTGGCTCCATGTCACCAAGCAGTCATGTCAAGACGATGGCTGTACCAGCCAAACACTGCTAAGCCCACCGCAGCTCAGATCGGGGGCCGAGGGTTTGAACGACTGTCTAGAAAAGGGCCAGAGTGAACCACCGACCGAGCAGCACACCGACCAAGAAGAGCCTACCAACAGAGACAAGCCCACCGACCAAGGCAACTACGTTGACCTTACCGGCTGTGACGACGAACCTCTAGTCAGTCATCAGCCAGCCAAACACAAGCTTGAGCACTTGATTGGTTCACCAGAGAAAGGGATAGATGTCGAACAGGTCAATCTCAGGGCAGAGGAAGTTAGCTGGTCGCCGGAAGGGAAAAAATTGGTGTACAAATGGGGCCCCGGGAACAAGTTTTGGGTCAACAATAGCAGTGCTGCAGACCGTTTGCAGCTCCATTGGGTTTTTGGGGAGGTCCTATTTTCTGAACGGGAGAACATCACTATCACAGTTCGTCCAAACCTAATGTGGTGGCCTATAAGAGTCAGGTGGAATGGTCAGATGGGGCTTTACGAGGGTCATGGTCCAGGTGAGGAGCACTCGAGGTTGGAAGTCAAGTCTGAGGACATGTTTGAGATGCTTTGCGGGTCGAGAGACGCCCAAGGTAGGACGGGCACTTACATATGGTTAGGGGAAGAGTCTTCTTAGCTGAAGCATTCATATTCTAGTCTAATCAAGAACTTCTATCGCGATATCGGACCCGAAAACATCGTCCACGATCACGGCTCCCTCAAACATGCCGTCTCCCTCAACCCAATCCCAGTCGAAGGAATCTAAGCCGTGTCAGTACAGCGGCCCACTTCACTCACTCACCACCCGCACTTACCGTTGGACTCTGTCGGCGACACGGTGTCAAATATGAGCTCAGGCGTAGAGTCGGTGGGTGAAACACAAGATTGATCATCTTGTACATCTTGTATGGCCCGTGGGGAGCTTGGTTCATCCAAAGCCAAACCGTTGTCATTATAACCCGTGCCATCACGCAGCAGATCTTGAAGCAATTCAGGCGCAGCCGGGTCAGCGTCAAACGCCAGTCCATCAGGACTACATGCCGGCCAGATTGCGTTGAGCGTGACGATAAGAGCCTCTGGTATCGAGTGGGTGTCGTGGTCGTCTGAGTTGGACATCTCGGTGGGACGGTGAACCAGTGGGGTTTGGCTTACATCCCGAAAGAACAAAACCGTGGTCGGGCTTGCGATCTTGTACTGGTAACGCTAAAAGTAACCACTTCGAACACAAGGACATTCAGTGCAACACTTGCCAGTAAGGTTCTACTGCAGAGACCCGCCCGCTGCGGTCGATAGGTGCGTAGTTACTGGTAACACGGAGACTCTGCATCACACGGGATGGGTGGGACCATCTGAACGGTTACCAGCAAGAAAGCCAGTGACGGCACTAGGATACCGGTAAAAGTTCAGGGGAGATGTCCCGCTCCAGGTGATACCGGTAACTTGCTGGTGCTTGGTTGCCAGTAAGAACAGAGCCTAATCGTGGCGGGGTACCAGTAACCGTTGAATTACTTAGCGCCTGGTTACCAGTAAAGGAGCTAGTGGCGGTTACTGGTACGCTCTGATTACTGGCAAGCTGCGCAAGCGGGGGTACTGGCAACGTTCTGCTACTGGTAACAGCCTCAGCGCGCTTACCGGTCACAATGGCTTACTGGTACTGCAAGGGATCCAAGTTGCTGGTAAAAACAGGGGTGCGGGAGGAAGCTTAGCAGTAAGGCCGGAGAGGTAACTAGTGGATGGGGGGCCTAGAGGTTGCCGGTAACGCGCTGTCTGCCCGCTGAAGATGACTGGTAACGCGCTACCCACTCATTGAGAGTTACTAGTCAGCGTGTCAAAATTAGCACTTGGGGGAGCCAAAGATGGGGGATGAGAGCTACCAGCAACACCGGCCTAGGTGAAAACAAGCACTCCAGCTCAGCATGTGCGGCTTAATTTGAACGCGGATTCGTCAAGCATGCCCTTACCAGTAAGCTCAACGACACTTAAAACCCGGGTGCCGGCGTCACCGAGAGCATCGAACCACGGGTCAGTCTCTTTCACCATGGTCTTGACCTCTTTTCACGTTTGTCTCGCGCTTCTGATTGCCCCCCATGTGTCTTGCCACTCATGGGTCGAGCGTTTAATGAGGGTTGAGCTCAACGGGACCATGGTTGGGAACCAGGGATACATTCGAGGAACAGTGTCTCGACTTGATCCAGGTTTTACCGACGCTATGATGCAGTTACTGCTGACAGACTTCAGCGAATCCGTCTGCAAACAATCGCGGATACTTTTGCCCATGGGTCGAGCTTCTTAAAAAGGGAACCGCCAGAAACGTCCTTTCATGATTTCTTGGCGCCTGTTTCCTCTTTGTCTCGTGCTAGCTTTGTTCGGTTGAATTTGAACCGCCTCCCGTCTCTAAAAGGCGTTCGGTTGGGACACTGATAAACCACCTTTGCTTTGCTGATCTAGGTTACCTTGTTCCTGAGTAGGGAGGATAGTGGAAGCTAGCTTTTTGGGTGAGCATGAACGGTTAGCGGGATGCCTATAATTTAACGATAGCTCCTCTTCAGATGTCTCTGGGTGGTATCGTAAAGTAAAGGAAACGTTATTGTTCGTATCGTAGCTGCTGGATTCAGTTGTACCACCATGCGGCATCTGCTTTGCTATCTTTTTTGGTTCAACCGCAACTCTTTGGTCCACCACCTTCTCCTTTGCTTATGTAACTGCATCACCTCGGTGTTCCTTTGCCCAGTCCCGGTATCGATGGTTCATGCACTTGACTGGCATATACTTTCAAGGTGCCTCCGTGATAGGTCCACGCGAGAGCAGAGGCTTTGTTGTCGTAGCATGTGTCGATGACAACGAAACTGACACAATTGCGAGAATCGGAGCCGAGGAGACACAATGAGAAGCGGTGGCTCGAGTTTGGAGTTGTGCAAGAATGGAAATAGTCATGGTTGCGATAGGCGGGAATTCCGACGTTCTGGGCTGCCAGCCTGAAAGGGGAAAGCCAAGGTCCTTGTATGATTGAAGCTTCTTTGACAAAGCTTGGATGCGACCCGGATTTACGACTCTGTCATGCTGCCCTTCGCACTCAGCCGCGGCCAGCTGACAAGAGCCCCGACTAAAGTCACCGCATCTACCTTACCTCGATCGATTGTATACAAGCATCGACGAAACGGACCGAGCAATGTGCCCCTTCCAATCTGACGGACTTATGTGTCTTATTAGCCCACGAGGGAAGCGTCGAAGGGCAAGTCATCGAAGACCTCCGCTATATACGACCGGCCCAATCCCTCCACCACACCGACCCGGGATATCTTTGCAAACATCCCCTGGCGCAACTCATCAAGATGAAGCGCCCCAGCATGGAACGGGATAATGCGACGCCGCGCAGATGGGTATCCAGTCGTCTGCTCAATGGTGAACTATGGTCTCGATCGAGCGGAACAAAGGCAGCAATCCATAGGATATTGTCTCAGTTCTATTGCTGCATATATACTTTGCTGAATTTGAACACAAGCCCTATCTACAATTGCCCAAGAGCCAGGCCTCTTGTCTCGGGATTTGTCAAAGTCCCTACAAGAGTAGTAATATCGTCCGCGATCGTTTCGACTGTGCACAAGTCGAACAACTGATCGTCATACATCACCTTTAGTACATGACGATCTCCAAGAGACTTGGACACCTCAACGACCAGCGCGTACGGCTGGTACATGCGCACCTTGGACTTGGCCATGACAAGCCAACGGTACCGGCCGTCGGGGTCGTCCTGCGCCGCAGGCTCGAATGGCTGCGACAAGAACAAGATTCGGTTGCCATGGGTTTGGCGCGAGACTCCTGCTGCTCGATAGATGCTGTCGAGCCCGACGAGGCCGTTCTCTGTTGCCGCCCAGAAGTCGTCTTGCAATGTCGCAAGGAAGTCTTTGACCTGCTCCTTGGAACTGATGGGGGTGCGGAACGGCAAGAAGTTGGCAAGCGTCCCGTTGATGGACTGAGGATCCGGTAGCGCCACATTGCGGCCGCTGAGAAGGTAGTCGAAGCGAACATCGGTAGTGCCAGTCGCTGCTGCTAACCACAGCGTAAATGCGCCCTGAAAGATGATGCTTGGGGTCACACCAAGCTGTGTAGCAATCTTGTCGATGCCCGTGGTGTCAATTAGCCCCCGCAGACTGGCCGTGACTTTGGGCGCTGACACTGCACTGAGATCTCGACCGTGAAGCGTCTGATCTATCGGGCCTAGGTTGGCCATCCTGTCTTTCCAGTACAGGAGCGACCCTGTTTCACCTTCGTGAAAGACGTGCTGGGCAAAGTCGCGGAACTCGACATGTGGCGGCACTGCTTGCCCTCGTAGAGCAGCGCCAAAGTCTTGGTCGAAGACGCGCAAGAGGGTGCCGTCATAAACTGCGTGGTCCATCTTGATTACCAAGTCCCATGAAGAATCTTGGTGAGTGATGATGGCGTACTTGATGAAGGATGGGCCGAACTCGAAGCGTTCCTGCCAAAATGCCTCCACAAATTGTGAGATCTCCTCTTCCGAATCGAGGGCAACTGTGGTAACGTTCAGTTGCGAATCACGAAGAACAACTCCCACCCAATCGCCTTGGGAAGCTTCCATCCAGGTTGTACGTAGAATGTCGTTGGTTTCCGTTAGCCTTGTGGTAGCCTTAACCCAGGTAGCCGGGTCGATTTCTCCATCCATACGACGAACAGTTTGTAGCACCCACATCTGGGAATCTCGGGCGCCCTGCTTGAGAAACTCTGCCTGGCCAGGTGGGCAGGGGTATGCTACGGAACCCACGTCAGCTGGTTACACTTGTGGTTGATGTCTGAGGGGAATCTAGCATAACGTACCATACTCAACATCATTGTTCCATGAGAGACCTTTGTCTTGTGCAGCCTTCTTGACGGCTTGGGGAACTTCGAACACCCGTTCTGGCTCCTGAACTTCTGTGTTGGTCTTTCTCATAGCAGCCGCCATATCCTTCAGTTTGGGGGACTTGAGAATATCAAGGACTGTCAGGGAATACTCAACTCGGCGAAGCTGGCCAGTGAGGCTGATTGCAGAAACCGAGTCACCCCCGAGTGAAAAGAAGTTTGCCTCACGCCCAATCTGGTCGGTCGACAAACTAAAGATGTCGGCCCATATCGACTCCAGCGTCAGCTCGGCCAATGTTTCCACTGGAACGATTGCATGGCCCTCGCTGGGCGACTCAAACACACATTGTGCTAGATACTCTCGGTCATACTCATCGATCGCCTTCTTAAGCGTCTTGCGGTCGACCTTGCGGGAGGGAAGTTTGGGGAACGTGCTCATGGGGATAACGAATTTGGGTATCATGTACGTGGCCAGCGATCCGAGCTTCTCACGGAGGTTGCCCGTGACACCTCGGAACAGGTTCGGATCCTGCGCCCCAGACTTGTGTGCAGCGGCAATATCTTCATCGTAAATGCAAAATGCCACGAGATGAATTTTGTCGTGAACGCTTGCAGCAACAACGACTGTGTCTTTGACAAGTCCGGAGCTACGTATGGCGCTCTCAACCTCTCCAAGCTCTATGCGATGGCCATGGACCTTGACTTGGTTGTCTTTCCGCCCCAGACACTCAATCTCACCACCGGGGAGCCATCGTGCCAAGTCTCCGGTGCGATAGATTCGTGCATCGAGAATAAGGCTGTCAACGTAGGCAGCATCTGTCAGATCGGGGCGGTTCATGTAACCGTCTGTAACTTGAGGGCCGGCAATACAAAGCTCTCCCACGGCGCCGTATGACTGTAATGTTTCACCATTCGGATCAACAATGAAGGCCATAACAGTCGGGAAGGGCGCACCGATGTTGCCAGTTCGACGGTCGTCTGATTCTGGCAAATACCTGACATCTTTAGTGGTTACCACCATAGACGTCTCGGTAGGACCGTAGACATTCAAGATCTTGCAGTGTGGTCCCCAGGTCTCGACAACGTCTGAAGTCAAAGGCTCGCCGCCCACAATCAGAGTCTCGAAGTGCGGAACCTCCTTGGGGTTGAACAGCTTGGCAACCGTTGGCGTGATGATGGCTTGGCGGGCATCCATTCGGTTGATACAACCAACAATGTCGGACAAGAGGGTCTCTGTAGGAGCCATGCACAAGGTACCCCCAGTACTGAGAGTGTTGAAGAAATCTTGAACCGAAGCATCGAAAACATAGTTGGCAAACTGCAATGTGCGCCAGGCGCCTTGGTTGCGGCCCTCGACCTGTGCCATGCTGGTGACAGCCGCTGCGGCAGTTCTGTGCGGAACCCTGACGCCTTTGGGTAGCCCCGTACTTCCGGAGGTGTAAATCAGATAGGCTAATGCATCAGGAGTAGAACTGATAGTGGGCGCAACTTCCGCGTCGCGACCATCATTAGTTACTGCGCTCAAGCTGTTGTGGTTCTGCATGACCAAGATATCCACTGCTTCATGCTGTTCTTTGACATGATCGCCAAAACCCGAGTGTTGACGGTGCACAATGACGAGTTTGGCGTTAGTATCAGCAACAATGAAGGCATTCCTCTCCGTTGGGTTATCAGGGCTGAGAGGAACGTACGCGCCCCCAGCTTTCATGACACCAAGAATGGCGACCATCATGTCAACCGACTTATCTACTACGAGGGGTACCAGGTCTCCTGGCTGAACGCCTCGCTCGATGAGGGTGTGGGCAAATCGATTTGCGAGCTTGTTCAATGCTTCGTACGAAATCACCTCGTCGCCATTAAAGTCAATGGCAATGGTGGCTGGAGCATCGCGTGCGATTCTCTCAAATGCATTATGAAGGAACTCATGCTCGGGAACGTGCAAGGTTGTCCGATTGGAGAGCTTGTTGTAAAGGAAGTCATACTCAGCGTCACCGGTGATCACCGTAGATGCAAGGGTCGATTGCGGCTGCTCGAGTAGTAGTGTGACTGTCTTTACAAAAGCATCCTTGATGAAGGCGAGGCGTTGGGGCTCCATGGTGCTAGCCAAACGGACAAGGGTTGTAGATGTTTGGCCACCGGATTCTTCAACTTCAAGAACAGTAGTGTCAGAGCCAGACACCCACTGTGGTCGAGAACCGCGCATCTCGAATACAGCATCAGAATCTTGCCTGACAGTTCTGTCGGTACCAACTAATATGTTGACTAGTGTGTCAACTCCCTGTGGAGCAAGGTTTCCTGCTTTCAGCGCTCCGAGTATGCCTAGTTGGGAGTGCTTGAGCAATTGAGCAAAACCTGAGACAGCGCTCTTTGCTACTTCCTTGAGCGTAGACTTGGTATCGAGTTTGATGCGCTGAGGTACTGTAGTCATAGTAGGCCCATCTATGACGTGGATACCGGTGACGGGCACTTCTCTGCCAGAAACAGTGGTGGCAAAGGTGACATCATCAGTTCCTAGTTGTCGCGATAGCAGTATTGCCCACGCCGAGTAGACAACTGCCCCGAGAGTAAGACCAGCGCTGCTTGCAAGCGCGTTGATACTGAAACCCAGGTCAACTTCGATCTTGCTGATCTTAGCAAGCGGAGTATGGTTCAGCTTGATCGTTTCGGCTCCCTCAAGGTAGGTCGACCAAAAGGAAGTGTCCAAGGACGAGGCGTCATTTTGAAGGTGCTGAACAAATTTGTTGAAACTCGGCCTTTGACTTATAGCGTTGCCCAAATAGACAGCTGCTACATCGTCATACAGAAACCGGTGAGACCAGAAGTCAAAGAGCGAGTGATGCATTGTTACCACCAGAGCCTGGTCAGTTGAGACCGTGATCTTCCAAAGCGGCCTGCTTGGGTCCCACTGACGGTTCGTCCCATCTGCTGTAATGGACTCAGCGGTCTCAAGAGACTCGGTCCACGGGAGGGATATGCCTTTCCTGACTGTCTGCAAAAAAGACCGCTTGTGTGGAACGAAGACGGCACGGAGAATGTCACGAGCTTCGAATACTTGCTCAAAACTTTTCCTCAATCGCCCAAGATCAACTCTTGCCGTATTCCAAACCCGAGAATAAGTGTATGGATCAGAAGGGGTATTCAAAGAGGCCAGCATGGTCTCTTGGAATGGCGTGACGGGATAGGCATCGACGATGTCTCCATTCTTCTGTAACTCAGACACGAGTCCAGTATCCGTGATGAGAGAGAATGGCTCAAGGTCTTGCTGGTTCTCGGGATCAAAGGTATGGGACCTGGAGGCTACTTCCTGAAGAGGGACATCGCCCAGCAAGTCGCCGAGCTCAGTGGCTAATCCAACTTTTCGAAGTTCCGAGGTGACTTGGATGGCCTGAATGGAGCTACCACCAAGGTCTGTGAATGTATAAGACCGACGAATGACGGACAAGTCAGTCCGCAGGATTGTTGCCCACGCTGTTGCAATTTTTGTTTCCACTTCGTCGATAATAACATTCGCCTCAGGCTCTGTGTTATTGGCCTCCATTAGCTTGGCAAAACCCGCAACTCCTAAATCTCTAGCCTGAGTGCGGAGCCAGTGATAGTTGATCTTGCCATTGCTGTTCTTGGGGATTTCCTCTAGTGGAAGCCAAATACTGGGCACCATGTACGCAGGTAGATGCGCACGAAGATGCTCTCTGGCGGGAACGACCGCTTCCCTAAATGTGGAACCATCGGCAACAACAATGCCTGCAACCAAGACCGTACGATCTTCAATCTTGACAGCCAGAGTCACAGAGGTAGCAACCGTGCTGATATCAAGCAAGAGACGGTCAATCTCGGCAGGTTCAACCTTCTGACCGTTGATCTTGACCTGCATATCAACACGCCCCTGAATCTCAATTTGTCCACCGGCGAGCCGACGAGCCTTGTCACCGGTCCGATACAACTTTCCGGGCCCGAAAGGGTTATCGATGAATGCACGCGCTGTCAGTCCAGGTTCGTTAAGGTAGCCTTCCGCAAGTTGCGGCCCAGCAAGACACAACTCCCCAGAGACAAGTAATGGCGATAACTCTGTCGTGCCCTGACGAAGGATGAAGGCACTTGTAGTGTCTGCAGGAGGGCTGACCACACGAGGGTTGACTATCTCGCCAGGCTGTGCGCGGAGTTCCCTTACGAAGTTGAGCTGGGTGCACTCGCTCAGCCCGTAGGTGTTCTTTAGCGTAAGGCCCTGCCTTATTGACCAGGTGTTCACCAGCTCCTGAGGAATCTGCTCGCCTACAAGTGTGATCTGCTTGAGGCTCGGCACATTTTCGGGTTGCAGAAGGGATAGAGCTGACGGTGTAATGCCCAGAGAATCGATAGATAGTCCATTGATGACGCTAGTGAGGTCACCAGTGAGCACCTCCTTGCTTGCTACCACCACCGTGCCGCCATGGACAAGAGTACTTAGGATAGTGCGTTGAGCAGCACTGAAGCTCGGATTGTAGAAGAGCAGCCATCTACTTAGCCCATTCAGCGAGTGGTGTTGTATTCCGCTCGTGGCGGCGCGGTGAGTGAGGACGGCGCCTTTGGGCTTTCCTGTACTCCCTGATGTATAGATGATGTAGCACCGGTCCTCAGGGCTGATCTGAACATCGAGGCTGTCGAGGCTTTCTTGAGGCAGGCTATGAGAGCCATCGACTGAGGAAGAGAGGATATCCTGGATGTCGGTCCCGTTGGGGAGGGTGTTGATGTATTTGTGGCTCGCCAGAATAGTAGCGGGCTTGCAGTCGCCGATGACCTGCTCGAGGCGACTCAACGGTGTATCAGGGTCCAACACTGTATACACGGCCCCAGACTTGAGCACTGCTAAGATAGCTATAACCAGCTCTAAGGATCGTTCAGCCAGGATAGGGACAATACCCCCCTTTTCGAGCTTCAGCCGTCTTGCAAGAATATTGGCCTTGGCGTTGAGTTCAGAGAAGCTGAGAGAGGCCTTGCCTTCAAAATCAACTGCTATCCTGTCAGGATGCTCAGCGACAGCCTGCTCGAACAAGGCTGGGATGGTTGTAGCTTGCGCTGTGCGGGTTACAAGTGATTGTGACAGAATGGAACGTCTTTCACTTTCCGAGACGAGATCAATGCTTGATAGCTGACAATCGCCGTTTCCCCTCAGCTTAGATGCAGCACAGGTGATCCCTGAGACAAAATGCCTGAGGATTATCTCAATCTCCTCCAGTGGAATGTTTGTCTTGCACTTGAAAGTCACGCGCAGCACACCTGCATCGCTGATACAGAGCACAACGGGGAACTTTCGCAAACCGGGACCGATACATGGGGTGTTCGTCGTCTGGCTATAGCTGATGGCTGTCTCGATTTGTTTGCCGTGCTGAGTATGTCTCTGGATCTCATTGAAGCCGATGAAGGCGTGCCGACCAGCCTCCTTGTGGTAGCTGTCGAGAGACTCGGACACGTGCCTGACGGTCAAATTCTCATCACCAGCAACCCGTAGCCGGACGGGGTAGGTCTGGTCAAGGCAGCCAACGCAGCTGTCCGAGCCGATGAAGTTCTCATCACGACGTACGGTTCCGAACAGGACCTCATCGGAACCGGTGTGCGCGCTGATAACATGAGCCCAGATGACTTCGAAAAATGTCTGGCGCCAGTGTTTCGATCCCTGTGATGTCTCAAGGCCGACTAGTATGTCTAGATCGGGGCCACTGATGACAGCACTGACACCGTGTCTATCTTGAGTAGCATGATCAGAGACACCGGAATCAAGCCCAAAGACAGACTGTGGAACAGCCTCGGTAAGAGTCTTCGACCAGTACAACTTGGAGGACTCGATGTCTCTCCTTTGTTGGTCGAGGTACCGAAAGTAGGTTGTAAACCCGGTGCTCTCAATCCCTGGTAAGCCATGAATCTGAAGAGCACAGTCGAGCCTGATGATGTATAGGGAGGTCGTGTCAACCAGAGCCCGATGAAAGTGAAGCACAAGGCTAATGCCGTCAAGGCGTTTAGCGCTCTCCACCGTCACGTACGCCGGGCCTTCATGGGGTAGGGATGTCTTTTCTGGGCGACCCCACTTGATGCGCTCAATGCGTCTCAGGATCACGACTTGAGGCTCTCCTGTCAGGGGGTCGGCGCCAACCAAAGACCGAAGGCATACGTCTTGTTGGCGAACTGTCAGCGCTACATCAGCTAGTCTAGAGTAACAAAAACAACTTACAGTGAGAAGCAAGAGAGTTCCATGCATTCAAAATCTTCTCCAAGTCAAACGACGATGGCTTGCCTGAGAAAAGCACTGCCTGTGCCCATTGGACATCTTCTTTGAGGATGTCTTTCTGGACCTCGGTGGCTGGGAAAACAGCTTCAACATCAGAGAACGTTGAAGCTTCCTTCTTGCCGAGAAACATCTCATTGAAGTCCAAATTCAAGTTGTCAGGGCTGGGGAGGAAAAAGTCCTCATGCTTCTCAACGTGACGAAGGAGCTGCATGGTGAAAGGAAATCGAGGCTTAGCCAGCTCAAAAAAGAGAGAGAAGAGATTGACAGCAGAGACAAGGTAGCATATGCGAAGATGCAGAAGCTAAACAAGCTGGAGAAGGCTTGATTGTCATGAGGGTTGTATCACAATACAAAATCAAATGGTGAGATGCAGGCACCGATTATATACTTGAATTCGTCGTCCCTGAGTATAGTGGAATCATCTGTGGAATTGCCATAACCCCTTCCCTCTCTATCCAACTTTGAACACGGGCATAAGCTTGGTTCTTACCCCTAGCCCATACGCCTTTCGCTCTCCCCGAAGTAGCTGCTGGCCTGAAGCCATATTCGTGTCCCTTGTCAAGACGCGTTTGGCTAGGGCTCAAGGGTATCATACAACAGAGTCTCCTACACGACGAAGCAGGCAGTATCTCACCATGCCGAAACTAATGGCGAATCGGTTGATGCATTCTGTCAAAACTTTAACTATTGCGTGCAATGGATATGATATTTCACATAGGGAAACGGGGTGTAGATCTTCTTCCTGTACTGCTATTGCCTCAAACCCTCATCAACTGATACTAGGTTAGCTTCGGTCACCTTTCACATACAAGAGTCGGACTCCGGCGAAGCTATGTCCGGTTCCTTGGATAGGACACGCATATCCCGTTTCATGCGATAGAACTTTTGCAGGTTTGCGGCGTGTAGGGTGTGACATTCGGAGTGGAGGAACTGAAAAACCGCTCAGCCTAATGCGCGAATCCGGCAGGCCAGAATCAGTTTCAATACCTAGTTGCGGCCTAGTTCGATGCTCGCTCATAGAGAAAGAACAGAGGATCGATGTCTATGGTCTGAGAACGGCTGACCGAACACAGTGTTGGGCTAACTGTACCCGCACCATCCTGTGTTGAAACGGTGCAAGGGCAAGATCGCGCCATAGTTGCCTTAGTCGGGGCGAAGACAACATCACATCGGTCTTACCGAGCACAATGTCGCAATACGGATACACGGCATAAATACTTAGGCCTAGTTCGTACAATAGGACCCAAGACAACAAGATCTGAACACAACAACTCATTCTATTACTTTTTCCTCTACCTGCCTTGAGCACTACTACCATACCAAAGATGGCTACTTGGGATGATCACGCTGTCACAAACGAGCACTTGCTCCCCTATGTGGACTCGAGCACGGCTGCTCCCGACATCAAGGCTGCATTGCAGACTCTGCCATTCGAGAGGAACATCTTCAAGGTGCGTTTGACCCATACCCTGGGTTATCAGGGGTCGACTGGCCCCAAGGAGTTCTATGTGCTGACCCAAGCACCACCCAGCTTCTTGCCAATAGCAAGATCTTCTTTAAGCCGTTCATGACGCTTCTCTCCTCTGGATGGGGCGAGGGACGACAGGTCCGCTCGACTGATTGGCAAGTCATTGTCTTGCGCACGGCTGCGTCTCTGAACGCCCCCTATGAGTGGGACGTCAATGAGCCTGTCGCTCGCATCTTTGGCTTCACCGAAGAACACTTTTCTGCGCTCCGCAAGACTAGTGAGCCATTGCCTGAGTCGCTCTTCACCGCACGTCAGCGACTCCTTGGACGCATCACTGAAACGCTGAGCCGTGAAAACAAAATCAGCAAGGAACTCTTTCTTGAAGCCAAACAGACTTTCAGTGATGAGGAGATTGCCGAAATCTTTTACCTTCAGGGCATTTACAGTTTCTTGGCGAGGTTCATGAACAGCGCCCAGATCGATTTCGATGCACCAATCCCTGGCTTGGAGGATTCCCTGCGCAAGTACAACGCTCACGCCATCGAGAAGGAGAAGCAGTACAAGGATTAGATAGGCAGCCGCCGAGGTTGAAGAGTTACATAGTTTCACATGCATCTTTGTCAACTCTTGTGGAGCCATAGTCAATGTCAAGGATTTGCTCGAAATTTAACTTCCGAAGTACCTTAGCGTGAGCTCGCCTTCACGGCCCGTTGTTAGCGAGCGTAGATCCGGGTAAGCACTATTTGTTAGGGGTGGAGCAGAACAGGAGATTTCGTATTTGCAATTTCTTCTCTAGTGTGTGTGATGTTTCTCTCGCCAGAAGTTTAGAACTCAATTGAGTTGTATGCTCATACTAGAGCGGTAGACACAGAATGTTCCCAGACATATAGCAAAGCAATTATAATAGGTAAACAGGCAATGATTTACAAATCTACACCCATGCATCACGTCATATTGGGACTGTCAAACTCGCTAAGATACTACGTCACAACATATTGTCTTCCTCACTCTAGGTAAAAGTCTGACCAACTATGAGACAGTGTCTTTCAAGAATAGTTTCGACTGATCTACATGCACTCAGGCAGTGCCGAAGAGACGACCAAAGTCTAGGACCCGTTTCAGGTTGCCAACCGTCTTGCCGCTGCCTACCCTGACTGCTTGAATGACACGTTGTTCAAACTCTAATCTATCCTCACCCTGCACTGGAACCTTGATGATCTCCACCTTCGGAGTTAGGAGAAGCCCCTGGGCCAGCAAGTCCTGGAACCAAAGCAGAAGAGACTCTTGCTGCGCCGGTGTACGCTTGTTCAGTTGCTCAGAGAGACGAAAGTTACGGAACTTGATCTCTGCCCAAAACAGTAGTCGCTGAGACAGACGGACTACTCCATCCGCCCCGCCCAGTGACCCATAGTTAACATAAGTCCCACCATGGGACAGCAGATACGCGAGGCGCTCGCCGGCCTCACTGAAGACGCCATCGATGGCTAGCGCTACGCGGCCCCTGGAAGCGGCATCTGCGAGCGCAGGGTGGGCATCGGAACCTTTCTCACTCAGATCCCGTTCCGTGATGACGACTTGGGCACCCTCCTTATGCAGCTCCTCCTTCAAGAGCCGCAAGTCATCTTCTTCGCGATCACGCACAACACTGCAGGTGTGAACACCTTTGAGGCGAGCGAACTGGGCGACCAATCGCGCAATGGTAGACGACCCAACATTCTGGACGACCCAATCACCAGGCTTCAGATCGCGTATGTCTTCGAGGAGGAGGTATGCAGGAAGGAAAGCCAGACGCAAGAGGGAGGCCCCGATCAAGTTGTCAGTGGGAGACAGACGGATGACGTCTGCGGTGTTGAAGACTGCTTCGCTACGCCAGGTTCCCAACCCATGTCGACGTGGAATGACAAGGTCGCCGGGGCTGAACGCTGTAGAAGCGGAAGACGAATCGGCTCCCACAACTTCAACACGGGCAACGCCATCGTAACCCGGCAAAGGTTCTCCATCATGGGTAAACGATGGTTTGACGGGGTATCGCCCCGCAATGACCAGCTGGTCTTGTGGATTGATTGGACTGAAGAGGAAGGACACGAGAAGCTCGTCTGGGCTGAGAGACTGTGCCTGTTTGCCCGTTTCCTCGGGGTAACGGAAACGGACTGGGGCCGAGAGATCAGTCGACGGCTGAGACTGGGTAATGATGACCATTTTTGGCAAGAATGTGGAAAGTCGACAAAGCAATTGAGGAAGGGTTAAACACTGTAGAAGGATTCGGTGAGACTGGGAATGTTGCAGAAAGATGTATGTTTCGGGCACCATATGTGTAAGAAATAGTCGATTGCGAAATCTTAAGGTTTATCATGCTGACCACATTGTCGTGACTCCCTGTACTGGCCAAGGCATCATCGGTAGGGGGTAATTTCGAGTGCAGACATCTGGTCCAGGGTCCAATGATGCAAAACTGCATGAGAGATACACCATCTCTGAACCTTGGCAAGGGCCCTGTTAACAGCCACACAATGCACACAGTGCCCCCAAAATAAGCTTTCTTGTCCGATTAGTGTCTGCAAAAGTGCGGCTCGGACCGGGGCTCCCGTCGACTGCCGAGATTCGCAATGGGCCGATTCGTAGGGATTGTTGTTTGCATGAGACAACTGTTGATTTCTAAGCCATGAAGGGTCCACACTCTTGGTCAGCGATCTGCATCGAAGCTGGGTTAGGTAGTTTCCTTATAGCATTCTAGATACATAAACGCTAGTGCCATAGACGAAGCATGCGTTCGAGGCTGATACGGCATAACCTCGCTCTCCAACTCGCGTCTTCCCCCTATCTTTGACAGAAAGCTCGCTGTTCCATCTATCTAGAATTCCCAACCTGCAGTCATGTCTGACTTAGAGAAGAAAGGAGCCACACCGCCTAGTACAGATGATGGGCTTGCGCCGTCTTCCCTAGGCGGAGAACCTACCGACAAGGAGATCGCCAACGAATCACAAGGCAGTAGTGCCCCTGAAGATGATCCTCCTCGAACAATCCACGGAGTCAGAGTAAGTTAGGAAACACTGCCTTCTCCTTGACATACGAACTAATAAGCTCTTTCATTGCAGTGGTTCCTCGTCGTCTGCGCCCTCCTTTCCGCCCTTTTCCTCTATGCCCTGGACAACACTGTGGTTGCCAACGTTCAAGCAAAAGTAGTTGAGACCTACAATAGTGTCGACCTGGTCCCATGGCTTGGCGTGTCTTTTGCACTTGCATCGGCGGCAACAACGCTTCCGTGGTCTAAGGCCTACGGCACGTTCTCCGCCAAGAAATTGTACATTGGCTCCACGACCGTCTTCATGGCCGCATCTGCACTATGTGGCGCCGCGCCTAACATCAACGCTTTCATTATCGGGCGCGCCATTGCTGGAGCGGGTGGTTGTGGCATGTACATGGGTCTCTTGACCCTCCTGTCAGTTACCACAACGAACATCGAACGACCCAAATATCTCAGTCTCACAGGCTTTATATGGGGTATCGGCACCGTCCTCGGTCCCGTGGTTGGAGGCGGGCTAGGCGAGAGCAAAGCTACTTGGAGATGGGCCTTTTACTTGAACCTGCTCGTCGGTGTTGTCGTAGGGCCAATTTATGTTATCCTGCTCCCTGACTTCAAACCTCAGGCTGGTACACCCCTGACCCGGCGCCTGGCCCAGATCGACTACCTCGGCAGCGTCCTGTCAATTGGCTTCATCCTCTGTGTCATCATGGGCATGAACTTGGGCGGAGTCCTGTGGGAGTGGAACTCGGGCAGAAGCATTGGCCTGTTCGTGACATCCGGCGTCTTGTTCGTCCTATTTATCCTCCAGCAACTATTCTTCATCGGTACAACAAGGGAAAATCGGCTGTTCCCCATGCACTTTTGGAAGAGCCGCACCATGATTTGCCTATTCTTTACGATGAGTAAGTCGTCTTAATGCCCCTTTACACTTCTACCTAGCTCGATGATGATTAAGCTAACACCCTACTTTAAGTGCTCGCAACTTTTGGTAGCTTCATTGGTATCTTTTACTTGCCATTGTACTATCAGTTTGCTCGCGGCAGCACGGCTATAGAGACCTCGGTGCACCTCTTGCCCTTCATCCTATTCCTCGTTGCTTTTAACCTATTGAATGGCCAGTTCATGGGACGCACTGGCTACTACTATCCGTGGTACATCGCCGGCTCTGCTCTGGAACTCATTGGTGGTGTTCTGCTATGTAGGCTTTGAGATCCGTACCATGCTCACATTACCAGTGTTGCTAACGCTATTCCTAGATACCGTGGACGAGCACACATCAAACGCCAAGATCTACGGCTACACTATTATCCTGGGTACGGGTGTGGGCTGTTTCTGTCAAGCCGGATTTGCGGTCTCCCAGATGAAGGTGCTGCCAGGCGACATCCCACATAGTGTCGGGTTCATGACGGTTGGTCAAATGTCGGGCATCGTGTTCGGGACCGGCATGTCGGGTGCTCTGTTCGTGAACTACGGCCAGCAATATCTTTCGGCCGTTTTCCCTGATGTGCCGGCTAGCGAAATCTCCGATGCCCTTGCCGGTGTGGGTAGCGGACTGATCGAATCTGCACCGTCAGACATCAGGGCAGAGGCTATTCACGGCATCACGAAGGCAATCCAGCTGGCCTATGTACCTATCATTGCTGCTGGCTCTATCTGCGTGATCTGCAGCGTGTTCATGAAGCGGGAGAAGGTCTTCGGTTAAATCCGTGACTGTGCTGATAAATCCAGCTCCAGGACTGGTGGCAAATGAAACCTGAGGCTGGACAACTTGGGCGCTATAGCAGACCTTCTGTCATACTGGGCATACCCATGAAGCGAAGAAGTCTGGATTGAATGTCAATTGTGATAGATTAGATCTATAGAAATCAGATGAATAATAGAAAAACCCTTGTTGAAAAAGCCTAGATAACTCTTGACCTTGCATTACCTAAACCGCCCTCCTTAGTATTACTAAAAACATCCATCAAACGCCGAGTCACGAAGCCATAGAAAATAGTTCGCGCAAAGAAATATCGAGAGCTCTAACCAGGACTCTCAAAATCATAGCCTTATTAGGTGTTCGGTGCACGAAGGCATCAAACCAGTCTTTACCCCGCTCATACAACGCATGCCGACCTCGGCGTTATCAGATCTTATCAATCAATCAGTGTTATGCCAAGCAATACTAAAATGTAACATCCCTGTGTCGGCTGATATCTGTCTTGCAGTAGCGCCTACGAGGTTCAGCCTAGGAATGGTTGCAAGCTGTTGTGAAAACAGGTTTCGAGGGACGTCAATCATGATCGTGATTGGTGACGGCGTGTAAATAGTCGGCTGGGATGCTCATACCACCGCATAATACGAGGCTTAATGAACTGTAACTCCGCAATCGGCCCTCCTTCATATAACTTTTGGGATGCTCTGTTTTATCTCACTTGTTGATCTGATAATTGATTCCTTCAATCAAACAACGATTAAACCCTCAATCCACCCAAAAAAACACACCCTCGGCTTTATTTACTGGCCATGGGCAGTTTGGAAGAGGAGCTTATCATCCAGGCGACTGTAAGCCCTCATTGGTTGCCTGATGGACGTTTTTTTTTTTTTTTTTGGTATCTACAACGCGAATCAAGCCACAAATCCAGCTTCGTTCTGGTTGACATCGAAGAAAAGACTCGTGGGCCAGTTTTTAATCACAAGGATCTAGCAAAACAACTACAACAGCAAACGGGGCATGAAGTCTCGCACGATTCTCTGCCATTCGCCTGGATAGAAGTTCCAGAAACATCATACATCCGCTTTCCATTCAACGACAAGAAATGGCAATACGGACCGGGCAATATCTTGAAGGAAATACCAAATGATGACCAAGGGGATGATCGTCTACTGAACAAGGAAGTCCCTTCGAAACATTCCTGTAGACCAGCGTACATCAGTCTCGTCAACCACCACAGTGGCCCCGTTCAGATTTTCTGGATACATTGGGATGGAGAACCTTTGTTTCACGCTAAGCTCGAAGTCGGAGCGACAGAACAAGTGTGTGCGCGTGAAGGATACGTCTGGCGAATTGCCGACCAGGATCCGGGAGAGATCATAGCGATCTATTCGGTCCCTGATCAAAGCAGTGATGAGCTGATTATCCGAAAGAGAATCCGTGTGGCATCGAAACTTAACAGAGCGAAGGAGAAGCAAGAAACTACAAAATCGGAGGATACCCACCAGTCTAAACGCCGAATATTTGTCTACGAAGACAGTCTTTGGCTTCAAGAAAGCGACGGCACCAATGTCCAACTAGCCTCGGGTAGCAAAGAAAACAAATACGACGCTTCAAATCTTTACCTCTCACCCGATTCCCGATTCGCCGCGGCATGGCAAGTCAAGCCTGAACAAGAACATCTCATTCACCTCATCGAGTCATCGCCCTCTGACCAACTTGAGCCTAAATTGAGATCCATACAATATCTCAAACCAGGCGACCGCACACAAGAGAGCACGCCTCGGCTTTTTGACTTGGACAAGAGGTCTGAGGTAATCGTTGACTCATCTCTGTTTTCCAACCACCATCATCTTTTGAACATCGGATGGAGCAAAAATTCTCAAGAATACCGCTTCATATTCAATGAGCGAGGCCACCAGCATCTCAAGGTTCTATCCATTTCTCTAGACGGCCGCATAAAGGTGGTTGTCGAGGAGAGCAGCAGCACCTTCATCGACTATTCGTCCAAAATGTACTGTTGGGCAATGGAGGACGAGATGATTTGGTCTAGTGAAAGCGATGGCTACAATCATTTATATCTTGTGGACTTGAGCACCGGTGCCAGATCCCAGATCGCTTAAGGAGAGTGGAACGTCCGCTCCGTTGATCACATTGATGAATCTCGCCGGAGGATCTGGTTCAAGACTGTCGGTGCACTACGAGGCCATGATCCATACTATGCGTACCCTGCACATGTCAACTTTGACGGTACCGGATTCAGAGTCTTAGCAAAGGAGAACGGAACACATTTTTGGTCGTGGTCTCCTGATAAGCGATACCTAGTTGATTCATTCTCACGTGTTGACCAGCCACCCCAAACCCGCTTGTTGGATGGGGGAACTGGGGAGATAATCATGGCTCTTGAAGGACACACCAGAGATCTTCAAGAATCCTGGACTGCGCCACAGATATTCGTTGCCCCCGGTCGGGATGGTACAACCCCAATCCACGGCATCATCATCCAACCACACGATTTTGACGAAAACAAGACTTATCCGGTTCTAGAAGACATTTACGCGGGCCCACAAGACTTTTTCGCCCCAAAGGCTTTTTCGACGCTGTCTAGTCAACGCAAGTGGGCCGATGACGGTTATGTCATTGTCAAATTAGATGGCATGGGCACAAATTGGCGGTCCAAGGCCTTCCACGACTTGTGTTATAAGAATCTCAAAGACGGCGGGCTACCAGACCGTATAGCGTGGATCAAAGCAGCTGGGCGAACGCGACCCTGGATGGATCTATCACGTGTAGGGATCTTTGGCGGCTCAGCAGGGGGACAGAGCGCTGCGGCGGCGGTTCTTCATCACGGAGACTTTTACAAGGCCGCTACAGCAGACTGCGGATGTCATGGCAACCGCATGGACAAGTTGTGGTGGAATGAACAGTGGATGGGATACCCGGTTGATCAGTCTTATGCCGAGTGTTCGAATGTTACTCATGCTGCTAAGCTGACGGGGGCTTTAATGTTGATTGTCGGCGGGCTGGACACCAACGTTGATCCTTCCTCAACCATGCAGTTAGTTCATGCGTTAAATGAGGCGGATAAGGAGTATGAGCTTTTGTATATGCCCCTTGGGGGCCATGTCTGCGGGAGGTCAGAGTATGGTCAGCGTCGCCAGCGATCCTTTTTTAAACGGCATTTAGCGGCCTAACTAATATGGTACTCAACTCGCCACACCAATGATTATAGCTAGTAAAGTAGTAAATATGGGAATCTATCTTCACCTCCACAGTTTGGACATCAGATTTTTGGGTAAAGCACACTTATAATAAAGCAAAATGAATAGGACTAAGGAAATACAAGAGACTATGATTAAGACATCAGAAGACACCTACGACACAAGAAACTTATAGAAAATATATACAGGCAAAAAACCAAGATAAACCTCAAGACATTCAGCACTTGTCGGATGTAACGCAGCCACCGGCCTAACCAAAAGTGTCAGTGGAAATCTTTTCCTTCTGGGCCTGAACTCACTTCATTCTGAAGGAAACCTTCGATGCAGAAGCATCCAGGAACGCACTGCGTGGTACAGTTTCCGGGGACGGGTTCGTCACAAGTCGGTGGGCAAGCGGAACCACACTCCAGGTATACCTTGTTCGGCTATAACAGCGGGTTAAATACATGTTAAATATGGTTGTTACTAAACTGAAGATACGTACCTCAAGGCACCTGTCGTCCGTCTGGGCGGGGGCGGCTTGGATGCCGGCGACGAAAAGAGCGGCAAGATAGACGGAGAACTTCATTGTCAAGGTATGATGTGGTTGAACGTTGCAGTTGAGATCAAGCTGAATTGGTGGATTGTGGATGGAGAAGAGATGAGAGCGAGACGTTGAGAACAAGAGGGTCTTTTATATCTAAATCTACTCGATATAATCCATCGGTGTAACTCTAAGAAATCCCATCCCGCCCAGTTGATAGAGCTAGCAGAGAAGATCATTTCCACAATGTGCATCGCATTACATCAGCCGCAATGCTTGAAGCTCGGCATTCTATGATCTGCATCCGCCCAGAGCCATTGAAAAGACTCGGTGAGTAACGACACGAGGTTCCATCGCCAAATCCACCGGCTTCCGGGAACCAATCCCATCGAGTGCGCATCATTAGGCCAGCTTGGGTAAGGTTGGTAAGCTGACTTTTGCGAAGATTCCTCAGGTCTACCCCGGTTTACATCTCCACAGTTCCTTCAAGCCACGAACACATACCTACGTATGCTGTTGGTTGTCGCAGTTAAGCAGAGGCTCCCTTTGATCATGGGCGTCCAAGTGTGGAGCCCGATGTCTTAGAGTTAAGCATAAGACCAATTAGGTTTGCCAGCGGGTTAAGTAAGGATTACCCCCTCCTCTGGAATGGGGGGCGTCTTTCAAAAGGAGCGCCTTGGCGCTGACAGGCCGGTCGGACCGTCGGAGGATTACATCTGACGCCGGTTGTCGCCAACCATACGCCTTGTCCATTTAGGATTCGGGGCCTGGTCTCGGCATACATCATGACAACTCTACCCCTCCGGCTGGTCCGCGTCATAGGTAAAACGGCCCGAGCCTGTAATCATTTCGGCTGCCGAAGCTCTTGCTAGTCTAACATACCCTGTGGAGGCTTAGCACATTCAAAAAGGCGACATTGCCCGATCTTCTAAAAGCGGCAATGCTGACCAGATCTAGTAATCTCCATGTTGGTGTGAAATGTGCAGCCAGCACAGCTAGTGAGCCGCCCATGAGCCAAAAGACACGGATCAGCCGGGTCCGTATAGCTTTTTTTGATGCCTCGTGCTCAGTAATAAACAGACATGCGCAGCTGAACGATTACTCCAGGAACTCGACACAGATGATGCAGCATCCCTGTTGCACATCTTGACACCACCACACCCACGGATAATCATGCCTGTAGCCCATCGTATAATGACGTCTGTTATTGGCCGCCTTGTCCCGGGCCAATACTATTCGGTGGCTGAGTTCCTGGCATTTTGCCGATCATCTCGTATGAAAGTGAGAAAAGGGAAATCAGGATCGAATGCCAGAGTCAACCTCTTGTTTACTAGATGAGTGTCAGCACCCCTCGGGCAATCTCTCTTGGGTTTCATCCAACGCTCATCGCAGCATTGAACTGAATCTAATCACACTTTAAAGATTGATCAAACTCGACTGCGCGAATTTCCTCCATTGACAGGATAAACCAAAGTCTGAGAGGATGGACCAACACAGGTAATGCAGGGATGGTATGGCCGGAGCGCGTCCGACATCGCGACCGGACTTATATCAGTGAACACTTTGATGGCTTAGTTCTCCCTACAACGTTATTTGACCTTGCTCCATCCTATATCTCGTTACGAAGTTGTCTAGATTATTTAGTAGTATCATGAGAGAAAGCACAAAAATCTCAAATGATAGCCCCATCTCTTGTTTGCCGGACAGTGTAAGGCTATGGCATAAGTAAAAGGCAACGGTGATTTTTCTTCTCCTCATCATATACCCTTGATATAACATAGCAACACTTCAGCAAAAGAAGAAATCGGTATACACATCGTTGGCAATCTAGATGACCCAATGCTGTGCGACAGAATAAGGTAAAGGTGACGGAGCTTACTATTACATTGACAATAATACATACAGGGATGGCGACCTGGACCTTTTCTTCGATGCCCTTCGTATACCGAACCAGGTTTGTCTTGCAACTGTACATGTACTACTCAATGGCCCAATTGGTATCGCTCATGGCAACAATAGAAACCATACAAACGAAAGGAACAAGACCAGTACAGCTTGTCTTACGTGCCTTCACATAACCTTAGAAGATACGGATAACTACACAGTCATGTTCTTTCTTCCTTCTTACACCTGCTATCTATTTACTGTAGCCCAATCGTCCTTCAAAGTCATATCCATAGTAAAAGATATAGAGTGTTCGGATAAAGTCGGTCCCAAACACCGAGATGCGGGGGACGCTCGTGAGCCCTTTTGGCGGCCCGAGATCGAGTAGGCAACCCTCCCCAATCAATCCCCATCAGTTTCAGATCCAGGAGTGAGAACAGGCTCTGTTCCCAACGTCCAAACCCAGCTCTAATCTTGCAGCTGCCGTCAATCAACATGCGTGTAGCCTTCCACTTCTTGATACGATATGCTACTCGATCCGCATGTGATTCCTTGTCCAGTAATAGTCGGCTCGGGCTGTTACATGCCTTGCAGCGCTGGTTATAAACTCTAGCGTTGTATTTCTCAGCGTCAATGGAAAGCCACACAATAGGAAAGGTCGAGTAACAAAAGTTGGAGAGAGAACAGTCCAGTAGATATGTAAATCAAGAGGAAAATGGGAGAGCTGGCTCGTCGACATCGCAGGCCTGGTTTTGCCCTGGAGCTCGCTGCGGGAGGCCCACCATACGTGATGCGGTGACGGCCAGGTAGAGTCAGGGTCCGATGGTCATCGGCCATGTTACCTGATCCTTGCCCATTGGGAAACATATGACCAGAAGAGAGCGGACACGGCATTGTGCAGATACTCGCTGAATGGCTTTCAGGCGATGACAGTGAAGTCGGTGAGTACGGTGTAACTGCGGCCAACATAGCTTTATAGGACATCTAATATTTCTGGTGCATGCAGGAGGCCGATTAAATGCATGATGAGCCTATGAAAACGCCCTATCGGCTAATAATAACTTTAAGAGTGAGATAAGATCTAACGACGCTTGGGCAGGCGGGAGAATCGAGAGAAATGGCGGTCTGCTTGGCAGCCGGAGAGGCTCAATATATCTAGTGCTATAAAGCGCTGTTGCTGTCGAGACCTCCGCCTGTATCTATATCCCACGAAGACTTCACGCCGTTAGCATGAGCTAGTCTGCGTTAACCAGCCTAGGCCGGCTCCATAAGATTAATCAGCTTCGGGAGAGAAACATTGCCACTTATCTTCCCCTCCCTCAACTGGTTGTTGTCGGTGACCAAAGCTCTGGAAAGTCGTCGCTCCTAGAGAACCTGATAGGTATCCCATTCGCGCGAGGGCAAGAGCTATGCACCCGCTATGCTACTTAGATCACTCATCGTCGCGATGTCATTTCACGCATTATAATTAGTATCATCCCCGGGCCTAATGCCTCGTTAATGCATAAAGAAATGCTTTAAAGTTTTATGAGGGAGGTAGAAATGACTACTTAACTCTATGCTGAGTTCCTAGATATACTAAATAAGGTATAGATTATATTCGCTGTTTTGAGGACTAGATGCTAAACTTTGATGGAAAGGCGAATACCCTTATGGACGTAAAGACGACTGTAAACCCTAGCGGCAATAAGACCTTTACTGAAGATATCTTAAAAATTAAGAGATGTGGACCGAACGAAAGATTACCTTACGGTGATCGACATGCTAGGTATCTTTCGCGTTAAGACCGAAGGCGTTACTATAGAGCGAGATCGCGGACTAGCCGAAAGGATAGTTAAGAATTACATCCGCGACAGTTAAATAATTATCCTTGCTGTTCTTCCTTGCAATATAGATATCGCAACCCAGGAGATTCTAGCTTTCGCGGAAGCGGTGGACAAGACAGGAGAGCGTACACTGGGCATCTTAACCAAGCCAGATCTTATTAATAAGCGCAGTGCAAAGGGTGTCGTCTGTAACCTAGTTCTGGGCAAACGCCGACCTCTGATACTTGGATACTATATCGTTCGAAACCGTGGCGGCGATGAGGAAGACCTGGATGGCGATAACGATCCACTTGAACGCGAGGAAATGTTCAAATAAGACCCTTGGGTATCGCTACTAGATCATCGGGTTGGGATCGAGGCATTGCGCGAGCGCTTATAGGAGCTACTCGGCCAGATCACCAACAAAGCTTTCCCCAAACTTCGATCGGAGATACGCAATATGCTCGCGGACAAGCAAGAAGAGCTAGCTAGGCTTGGGCCTTCGCGTCAGACAGAGAGACAGCAGCAGCAGTTTCTCGCTGGTATTGCCGGCAGATTCCAAAGCATAGTGCGAGCCGCATTAGACGCAGACTACTCAGCACACGATGCATTTATGAGCGACGACCTGTGCCTAGTGAAGGAGGTCATCAACATTACCGAAGAATTCAACACTGATTTTAAAGCCCGGTCGCATACTTATACCTTCGGAAAGGATTTGGCATCTAATAACCCCTCATGGTGGACTTCCCCAATTTCCTCTCCCCCACCAATTCGCCCTCCGAAACAGCCCGCCATGAGTCTGCCTCTCTTCAGTGACGACGACGACGAAGAAGAAGAAGAAGAAGAAGAAGAAGAAGAAACAGAAAAAGAAGAAAAAGAGAGCCCCAAACCTGTGGCGGAGTCTTTTGATCCCTTTGTTTATGGCTCGTACCCTGATTTGGAGGGCGTCCTGGTTGAAGACTGGTTGCCCCATAAGCCAGTGCCTGGTATCATGCCTTGGATCACTGAGATGCATCGACGTTCCCGGGGCGTCGAACTGGGGACATTTGGGCCACGTATTCTCTCCAGCGCTTTCCAAGGACAGTCAGTACATTGGCATAAAATGACAGGACAGTATCTTAGTAATGTCATACTTGCCGTTCACAAGTTCATCCTGGGAGCCCTCGCGAAGGTCTGTACCGAATCGCGGGTTCGAGACGAGCTCATATCCAGCACAATGGCCGAGCTACTCAATAGGTATCAAGACGGCATGAAGCACGCTATGTATCTGGTGGATGTTGAGAGGCAGAAGAGGCCGTATACGCTCAATCATTACTTCAACGACAACCTGCAAAAAGCACGCGGCAATAGGGCTTGTGAAGCTTTGAAAGGTAAATCATGGAAGGAAGAAAATGGCACGCGGCTTGCCGTTGCTCTCAGCGACGTCTCGTCCGTTGTAAGCAACGGAAGCAATGCCGAGCATACTGCAGAGGATATTCACGATATCCTTCAGGCTTATTACCAAGCAGCCCGCAAGCGCTTCGTCGACAACGTATACCACCAGGCTATTGATCACTGCCTGCTTTCGGGTCCGTCGAATCCTCTGGCCCTCTTTTGTGAGCAGTGGGTACTGCAACTCGACACTGAGAAGCTACACATAATCGCCGGCGAGTCTCGCGCGACTACAGAAAGGCGCAGCAGCTTAGAAAAGACGTTGGAAGACTTGGAAGAGGCGATGAAGATAGTGGGCTGACGGAAATGCCGCCGAAGCTTGTGATGAAGCGGGGACGGCCAAGTGGAAGAGCTGGTCTCCGATTCCAGAGGCTATGGTCTCTGGAAAAGGTTGCACTTGACCAGAAGACAAGAACTTGACGGGATCCCGAGTTCTCCGATGGGTATGGTTGTATGTGATAGCTCACGCTCAGAAGGCCGATTATATGCACCAAGCCCGGAAGTACGGATTTATCGCTTTGTCAGCGGCTTCCCTCACTCAGTCCTGGTTTCAAGATCTTCATGGGCTGTCAAGTTTCGCGTTTCAGGTCACCAAGTTAGGGTGTCATCTGTTCCGTAGCCCACATCCCGATCAATGAAACGTCGGCTGACAAGGGTGATGACACAGAAGGACAGTGCACGATTTGCATCAGAACTAAATCTCAGCTGCTTTCTAATTGCTCGTTTCGTAAACGTCTCCATCGTGATCCAATCATAGGCGAGGCATGACTGGAGCAAGTCTTCTCGGCACACCTGCAACGACGTTTGAGACAAACTCTTCAGACGGCTTGGCTACACACTCGAGCATGGATGCGACAAGAGTTCGTCATCACAGGAGCGAGATTTGGGCAATATTAGCGACGCATTGCGGATTCTTGTTGTCTCGCCCACTCCTGGATGGTTTCGAGTGTTGCAAGCAGGACACGAGAGTGGATGTGGCCAGCCTTTGTAATGAATTTGCAACCCCCAATATTTCTCTATAAAGGATGTGGCGTGACCAAAGACTCGAGAATCCTACCTTCGACCTATCCCATAGCGCGTCTTTTCACTTCTTTTCCTTTCCTTCCTTTCCTTCCTTTCTTTCATTACTTTCCTTTTCACTGAACAGTACAATCTCGGGCGATTCAAAGTATCACTGGAGGATACATCATTCGCAGCTTCACCTTGTTCTACGGATTGTTGAAGGATAAATCAACATGTTAATGCTGGTATATGGGCTATTGGCGGCAATCGCCGTCGCGATGCCCCTTATTGAGGTTCATGAATCAGAGCCGGCTCTGTTACCGAGGCTTGAAACAAAGAGGCAGTTTACAAGTCAGTGCTCAAATCCGTGCTTGAAACTACCAACAGCTAAGCCATGGTAGTTCGAACGAATCCTCCCCTCGAGCGACGAGCCAATAGGCTTATACCGGTGGTGGTTGGCGGTCCTCAGGACACGTTTGTTCCCAACCTGATCAGGGCCGCTGTTGGCGACGTGATCCAATTCCAGTTCAGCTCAGGGAATCACACAGTCACTCAGAGTGCCGAGGACGCCCCATGTCAACCGTTGCAGGCGACGGTGGCTGGAGCCATCCATAGCGGGCACATCCCGTTTGAGGCTGGGCAGACTACGGTTGGGACATTTAATTTGCCTTTGACCAGCACGGAGCCCATTTATCTCTACTGCGCGACTGGACCTCACTGTCAAAACGGCCAAGTTATGGCAATCAACCCGTAAGAGAGATCCCCAGTTACGGTCTAAGGCATGCTAACTGAAACACATCTAGGCCAAACGAGGCTTCGCTGGTCAACTACTCAAAGCTGTCGGCAGCAGCAGCAGCCAACGTCGACGGGAACGAAGTGTCTGGAGGAGCTGTGGGAGAGATTCCGTTGGATGCGGCAGCCTTTACCCCTGCGAAGGAGGAGGAAGCACCCCCGCCGCCTCCGCCTGTTGAAGCTACGCCTTCGGCTACTCCAGCCTAGTAGATATGACTGTATTCTGGCAATATCAGAACAAATTGAGGTACTGGTACTTCATTCCACTCTTACCCAACATCATGCGCCTTTCTGTGATTAAAGTTGCGTCAACCGCCATATCACTTCGCCTATTTCCTTTCCTTTGAGCTATTGGCAAGCAAAGGCTTTCTGCAGTATATCCAGCTATGAGCGCACTAATGCTTGGCGATTGCCCGAATTATATTTCGACGCCAGCCTTGTGTCCTATAGGTTCGCATCTACGGACATGGAATTCAAGAAAAAACAAGATGAGTGTAATTGGTTGTTACAGACAAGACACGGGAACCTGCGGGACATCTCGGCGACTAGTGGGGAGATGGCTAGTGAGGTTGTCCGGGAGAGCTTGTCAGGGGAAGCCGTCAAATGTCCTTTTGCTGGCCTCGCAACTCGGCATGCCTATGATTGGCAAACTTCAAGGTCACTTGATGTGATTTGCCGCTGAAGTAGATGCACTCTCTATAGCTGCCTGATTCGGCCATGCTGACATGAGCTGTGAAGAGTAAAGTGTAAGTTTCACCTCACGTCCAAGACGAATCATCGTCCCCCAGATTGGGGTATTTTCTCTAAGTTATTAGAATTCGTACAGTTTGAGGCTCTGCGATTCCGTAGCGGATGGGAAGACAAGGAATTGGGGATATTGATGACAAATGATGTTCTACTAGCTCTCATGAGTACTGGTCAACACGAATCTTTGCCCCTCTCATCGCGCAGCGAGTGCCTGGAGAAGTGCGGAGGATGATGTGACAATCATGTATAGTCTCATGTGGCGGAGGCTTAGAAAGCTAGTAGGTGTAAGCACCAGCCTTACTTCACGATTCATTAAAAGTTGCCTATCGCAGCAAGATAGTTTCACATTGTCGCTTGACAATGGCACTGTTTCCGCATAATACGGCGATTGACAAACTTTATAAAAGGTAAAATGTCCGTAATTGAGTCTCTTCACCCTCATCATCTCGTTTCAACAAACCCCGGCATGTCACCCTCCCCCCGTATAGCTTCCAACTAAGACAGCTAGTGAAGAAACTACAATCAGGATGACAGCCCAATCGTACTGCAATGACTGCGGCAACTACTCCGTCCGAATCGTGTGTGAGGACACATTGTGCAGCACCAGTATTGCACTGACCGTGAATGTTTCTCCTATTTCGCTATGTAATCGGGTGTTGACTGGCTGGACAGACAAATGCAAGGGACGTATCTAGTGTGGAAGAAAACGCCCACTCACCTCTGACTACTGCAACCCATGTGCGTTGCTTTACTGTTTCAACGATGCTTAGTTCTCCTATGACAATGCAGGCCGGAATGAATTATCAGGCAAGATTGCGTGAGATTGAGTCCCGAGGGCTTGAGGTTGGGGCCTAGACTAGAGGGGGTTGAAGGGAGGGTAGTTAGGCATCAAGGGTAACTCCAAGTATCTCATAAACCGCCTTAATAAACGCAGCCGGGGAAGGGTGCTCTGCACTGAGCATCCTGTTCATGGCATATGCGATCGTAAGCCCCCTGTCCCTATCCATCACCACAATCGAGCATCCCCAGCCGCTACCCCATCCAACACTGCCTTCTGGCAACTTGCCTTCGACGATTCCCGAGCCAGGTCCGGTTAGGTAAATCCCAAGTCCGCGCCTCCCGGGCCGCCCTGTGACCACATTCACGCCACTCGCATGCTCCGTTAGTGCCAGTTCCACAGTCTCGGTCGACAGCAGGCGATGGCCACCTTCCGCACATATGCCGCCAAGCGAAAAGCAGGAGAGGATCTTGACCAGGGCCCTGGCGTTTGTGTGAGCATTGACTGAGCCCAACACGTTGGACCTCCAGAGCGCAGTATTAGTATCCTCAGCTCTAAGTAGGGGGTTACACAACGTGCGCATTGTGATCGAGTCCGGCTCACATCCTATCTGCTGAAGTGCCTCTTGGACCGAAGGCCCCAATGGAGGCACGACGGGGGGCACTCGGTTCCAGTCCTCCTTGCGGCATCCGAGCTGGAAGTTCTTTACGATGCCTAGGGGCTGACAAATCTCCTTCGCACCAACTCCCCGACGAGAAAGCCCTGCGATACGCCGTGGTATCCCATTGCGGTCCCTGAAGCCCATAGAGTTGCCTGGTGGGCTAGCTTGTCGGTTGCCCCTTTGGTGTCGCACAATTCCTCCAGTGTCATATCGTCATGGCACGCGCTGAGGCACGCTGTGTGGGCCAACACTTGGCCAACCGTGATTTCCGACTTCCCATTGACCGCAAACTCAGGCCAATGATGGGCAACCTTGTCGTCGGGACAGAGCAGGCCACGTGAAATCAGCATAAGAGCCGCCAAGTTAGTGACTAGTTTCGTCGTCGAGAAGACGTTGACGATGGTGTCCTTTTCCCAGGGCCTCTCGGTCGATGGGTCGGCGCAGCCCCCCCATATGTCGATCACATTTTCGTCGCCATTAATGTTCACGCACAGACTGGCCCCTGTATCCTGCCCGGACGCGATGAATTGTTGCATCAAGTCGCGAAGCTTGGAGAACCGGGGGTCACAGTGGCCAAGGATCTGAGCCATTGTGGTAGAGAGTGAAGGAATAGGGTTATATAATAAAAGAGATCAGCCGAGGTTGTTTTATTTTCTAAATTTATAACTTATAATTCAAGGTTAAAAATAATAAATTAAGTACTCTAGTAGTAGTAC
>SSHR01001067.1:0-14838 GCA_006518225.1 Fusarium neocosmosporiellum | reverse complement strand
GCGCAGCCTGAAGCACTGGGTGTCGGTGCGAGTTGTCGGCAGTTCCCATCGACGCCGGTCTCCAGCCCTTTGCCTCTGGCGGGGGCTCTGGTCGTTTGATCTCTTGCTGGGGTGGGGGTTGGGGTTGGGGTTGCGCCGCGGGCGTAGGGTCTATCCTCTGTCGCTTCTGAGGTACTGGGATCTGCGTCTCGTTGCGAGGGAGGGGCCTCTTCCTGCCGGCAAGTTGGGGTTGTTCTACAGAGGAGGGTTCTTCTTCTTCCTCTTCCTCGTCCTCTTCGTCCTCTTCCTCGTCCTCTTCCTCGTCCTCTTCGTAGTATTCATATGACGTCTCGTACTAGGATTCATTAGTCCGAGGGTCGTCGAGGGTCTTGATGTAGGTTCTTCCATACGCTGTTGGAAGATGCGTCTTCTTCTCTGGCCCTCGCAAGCAAGAGGGTCGCAAGTGCCGCTATCTCATGGCTCTGCTCGATGAGTATCCCCTCATGGATGATTTCTTTGACCACGGCCTCGTGGAACTGCTGGTGCATAGCCATACTCGCAGGACCGGACGGGGAGCCACGCAGCAGCGGGTTTATGCTCATGGCAGTGGCCTTTTGCCGCGGGATGACGATGTTTCCGGAGGAGGATGTCAGCTCTGACGCCCTCTTTATCAGCTCATGGACTTGCCGTCATTTTATTCATTTGCCCGAGGCCGACAAGCCCGAGGTGCCAGCAGACCGAAATGTGGAGAGCAGCTGGGCCGTGACCAATCATGACGTTAGACGACGGATAAGAGGCCCGTCTAGAATCCTGGGCACAACAGAGGGTTTTGGAGATCCTTCGTTTTTCGTATTTATCGAGGCCGAGACCCATCGGATTCGCATTCTCCGTACGGATACCGTCTTCCATGCCGATGTTATCTCCCAGAGAGTATCCACATTTTAGGCTCTGTTTCCCATGCCCAACTTTGGCCTGGACTCTGCCAGATTTCAGTGTGGCTTCCGAACCAAGGACAGGGTCCTTCGGGTTTAACTACACCGTACCGCCGATTTAGCATATCTACCAAGAACTACGGGCTCTGAAAGGTTGATCAAGGCTCACTGGATGGCTTCAAGGCCAGCCACAGTTGGGAGCTCATCCTGCCAAGGCGTAATGTGCCAATTGAAGGGCAAAGATCAGGCCCCGCAGGCCTTGGCGGATTTGCTGAGTCGATACCGCACAACTCGACGAGCCTCTCACACAGCCATATTTATGAAATCAATGATACTCGTTTTCGAAAACGTTTTTTGCTTGAAGATGATGGGCCTTTACGTATCCTTCAATTAGGCCTGTTGTCGATATGATTTGGTTGTCGGCGACAACAGACCTAGTTGAAACATACATAAAGAGGCTTCACAGAGCCTTGTTTGTCTATGAAGAAACTGGGCTGTCGAACTATTTATGGAAAATAAGCGCCCTATAGGTCTCGCATCTGACCATCAGAGGAAAGCCTTGTTGTGACAAGTGAGCTGAAAATCCCTACCGAGGATCGACAATCCTTTTAAACGCCGTCCCCTTTACAGGAGGTTTCATGATCTCAAGTGACACTGAGTGTCCTCGTTTCTCATTCCTTCTTTCGCTAAGTACTTGGGTTCTGCTTCATGTTTTCGCTCTTTTAAGCCGTCGCCTATTGGAATTGTCCCAGAACTGCTGTGCTACCCTCCTTTAGCCAGATTCCTGTCCAATGGCGCATTCAAACGCTGCCGAGCTTGCCAAGGCCGTTCCCGAATGCGTAAGCGGGTGCTTCAACATTGGTGTTGCCGCGACTGGCTGCGGCCAAGATGACTTTAACTGCTGGTGTTACGAAAAGAATCATCAGACTGTCGTTGATACAATGAGTGAGTGCCTGGATAACCGCGAGAGGAAATTGAAAGAGTCGTGCAGTAAAGCGAAATGTTTCGTATGACCCACGTCCCCTTTGTGAGGCAGACTTACTTATACATGTATTAGGGATGGAGAATAGCTACTGGAAAAATCTGCGAGCAGTATTGGGAAGCCTACGGGACTGCTACCGAACCGACGACGAAATCAACATCAGTTCCAAGGTCGTCGTTGACTTCATCATCGCGAGTCTCATCAACTACCTTGACTGCCCAACTACGACAGAATACCATGAAGCAATCCGAAAACGACAATTCAGACACGCCAAGAGAAATAGATACTGCATCTGCACAAAGTAAAGGACCGTCAATAGGGGCACAGGCGGGAATCGGCATCGGCATCACATTAGGGGTGCTCCTGATCGCTATCGCCATCTTATTGTGGTTAAGAGAAAGGAGGCGTCGACACAAGCTTCAAGACGAACTCCAAAAGGCCAGAAACCGAAAGTTACTGGACGAGGGTATCGTAATATACGAGAGAGGAGGGCTTTACGAAATGGAGGGCGACAGTCCACATTGCGCCGAGTTACGCGGATGTATGAGAACACCGGAGCTACCGGCGTCGACTTGGAGGGACAGGAACGAAGAGTGTATAAAGGCCTCAAAAAGGGGCCAAGGGCAGCCAGAGACATGCCCAGAAAGCTCTGAATGGCCACAGCCGTTGGCAATTCGACCATGTAAGAGATGTAACAAAGGGGCACGCCCCATGTCGTGGGTTCGCGGAGCGTCCAGAGGGCATCTGAATGTCATAAAGCAGGATGCTCCAATTGGCAATTTCTTTTAAGTAGATCTTGAATCGGAAGACGAACGAACGAAATGAGAGTTGTATGTCGCAGTGAGATCGGCATCTTTACACCGTTTGTCACTGTTAGGAGTCAAACCAGGTCAACTCAAACAGCTTGCCTTCAGTCCTATGCGATATCAAACCGACACAGAGGACGATAATGGAACTGTTGGATTATTCATTCTTCAGATGACAATGGGGTTATGCCAACGAACAAGATCTATCACTTCGGCGTCAAACACCCAATTTCCCAACATAAGAACGAGCTCATGATGTCTTCCCCGTAACATCTTCAACTCATCACCCTCATCGATTCGAGTTATCTCAGCAACAAGATGGCGAGCCCTACTGTCGAAGAGATCACGAAGCGCCTCCGAGCTAAGGACCCGGCCTCGGCCGTCGTCCTCGAGGTAAGCACGCAGCCTGCGTATCAGTATCGCTTGATCATGCTAACACTTTTGATAGCGTTACGTTGCGGAGACGGACCATCTGAAGAACACCGTCCAGGCTATTGTCGAGGACATTGGCTATTGCATGAAGGAACTCGATCTGCGTGAGAGTCTGTCTGAGGGACTGCGCCGCTGCACCACTGATCTTTCTCGCTCTGTTGTAAGTTGCGACTGTTGATTTTTGACAACATCAGGCTGATAGAAACCAGGAGGAGCACACAAAGGTCACCGATGCAGAGTACGAGCGCAACTTCCGACCCCGGTTTACCTGCAGAATCGTGAGCCTCAGGTGCATCGACGCGACCAAGAAGGCCGGTCGTGAGGAGGCGGCCAAGATGGAGATGGTCGTTCAGTTCCCGGCTGCCGAGTACAATGATTCGCCTCACTCTCTGATGCCGGGCCAGGCCCAGATCTACATCATGCTGAAGGAGCTTTAAGTTGGAGGTTACAGGATCAGTAGCTGGACAGGTAGGTAGCATTCTGGTGGCTCTCGAGAGCTTGGACGGAAGATGCAACAGCATCGATAGGCTGGGTTCCGGGATGATCTGAAAAACCACAAGTTCCACCAAGTAATTGACAATCGACACAACTCAAGTTGATATTGCAGCTTCCAAGTGACGTGGGTGCGATATTTGTAGCATAGTGCATAGACACTGTGCGGAGACTGTGCTCCTGCCATCCGGGAAACCAACCATTCAGAGGCGACAATTTGTCCGGCGCCTTTTTGAAGCTTCACCCGAAACCAACTCCCGCGCGTCGTTGAGAATCCATTGGGAGCTGGCCCGGCCCAGCATCACCTCCCAGCCATGTCCGCCGCTCTCCTACGATCACGAATCGCCGCATCCGGCGCCCGGGCTCCCTCGGTGCGCGCCGTCCTGCCCCGGAAGCCCGTGGTCCAGCGCCGTTATGCCTCTACCGAAGCCGGTGACGGAGGAGACCAGCTCAAGGCCGTCCTCTACGGCACCGCCGCCGCCGCCGCCCTCTACGCCTCGTACCTCTATGCCACAGATACCCGGGCCTTCTTCCACCGATGGGTCGTCCCTCCGGTGCTGCGCTGGGTGTATCCCGATGCTGAGGACGCCCACCACGCCGGCACTTCCTCGCTCAAGATGCTCTACGAGCTGAACCTCAACCCCCGCGAGCGCGACACGACACTCAATTCCCCCGAGCTCTCCGTATCCGTGTTCGGCACCGACTTGCAGAACCCAATTGGCATCTCGGCCGGCCTCGACAAGGATGCCGAGATCCCAGATGCGTTGTTTGACCTGGGTGCCGGCATCGTCGAGGTTGGCGGCTGCACGCCCCTCCCCCAGGCCGGCAACCCAAAGCCCCGCGTCTTCCGTGTTCCCAAGCTCGACGGCATGGTTAACCGATACGGCCTGAACTCTCGTGGCGCGGACGACATGGCTATCCGACTGCGGGACCGACTTCGACGATATGCCCGATCCATTGGTGTTACCGAGAGTGATGTTCTGAACGGCGAGGCCAACGTTCCCCCTGGCAGCTTGCGAAAGGGTCGACTTTTGGCTGTTCAGATCGCCAAGAACAAGGAGACAGACGAGCGAGATGAGAAGGCTGTGGCCGACGACTATGTCTACTGCGTGCGAAGACTGGCCCGCTACGCCGATGTGTTGGTCGTCAACGTTAGCAGCCCCAACACCCCCGGTCTGCGCAACCTTCAGGCTACCGAGCCCCTAACACGACTCTTGAGTGCTGTCGTTGAGGAGGCTGCCAAGACGGACCGAAAGCAACGACCCAAGGTCATGGTCAAGGTCTCGCCTGATGAGGATGAGGATTCTCAGATGGAGGGCATCGTGCAGGCCGTTCACCTGAGCGGCGTCGACGGAGTCATCGTTGGCAACACCACCAAGCGAAGGACCGGAGTCATCCCCGAGGGCGTCAAGCTCACTGCTAAGGAGCAGACTGCCCTCATGGAGACGGGCGGCTACTCAGGCCCTGCCATGTACAGCCGAACGCTCGACCTTGTGGGGCGGTACCGCAAGATGCTGGACTCGCAGTCCTTCAAGGCTGCGGGCGGCGCCCAGAAGGTCATCTTTGCCACGGGAGGTATCACCAATGGCGAGCAGGCGCAGAAGATCCTCAACGCCGGTGCCAGCGTGGCTATGATCTACACGGGGATGACTTATGGTGGAGCGGGCACTGTGACGAGGATCAAGAAGGAGTTAAAAGACCGGGTGTAGAGAACTAGACCAGCTATAGCAACATTTCACGTTTTCTTTGTTGAATCAAGATGGGACGATATGGATATTGTAAAGAAAATATCAGAGTCTATTTTTATGCGACTCATCTGTCTACTCGAGATGTTAGCAATACAACCAAGAAGAGTCACTCACCTTGCCTTAGTCACTTAGCTAGAGCAAGACAGTGATATGACTTGAGGTGTGGTCGCCCTAGATAAGGAGTCAGCGTCTTTCTCGACTTTTTCAAAACGCCAGAAGGGGGGGGGAAGCCCAAAAGTATTGTACACAGGAGAGAGTTATCCTCGATCTCACTTGTCATCATGGAGAGTGTCCCGGATGCTGGCTTGGAGGTCAGCGAGTCTCTCGCCGACACTCTGAGTTTCCGACACCGCACTCTCCAAGTTCTCCTCCGTCGGTTCCTTTCCAGCCTTCTTCAGAGCTTGGAGAACCAGCTGAATGTGGTCCGCAATGGAGCCTACGCTCTCATGAATGGCCTCGAGGTCGTCGCGGGCCACCTGGAGAGCTCGCTCAGCCTCTTGGCGACGAAGGAGCTCCTCGTGGATGGCCAGTTCTGGCTGCTGGCTCAACTCGCGAGTCGTCTGCGTCTGTTCGACGGACAGACGGCCGAGTCGCTGCCGGCACCGTTCTTCAAGAGTAACCTGCGAGTTGTTAGTCGAAGGTCTCGACGATGAAGGAGTAAGAATGAGTCCCGGAGAGCTATCGGTCTCGCGGGAGGGGATGCTGGGAACTGTTCCCTCATCTTCAGAAGGAGGATAAGTCGATCTGAGGTAGTAATTGTCTGGTCGATCGTCTAGACGGATCGCGCCGACAGCGGGCACATCTTCCCCCTCGTCCTCTGACTCGCGTCCGACACCGCGGTCGAGCAATGCCTCGCGCTGTTGGGTGCGACCAGACGTGTCACGGCCAGTGATGGCTCGAGATAGCCAATCGACGATGTCGGATGAAGACATGGTTCTGACTGGCGGGAAATAATCTGCTGAGCGAGAAAGACGTGTCAGTGAGAGCAAGACGATATCCCGTTGCTCGGTTTACGGAGGAAGTGATGAAGTGCAGGAAAATATTTGGGGTGACGGGAGTATTTATAAGATAATTTAGGTTCAGGTACGTGCTTTCTGGTACATTGAATGCCTGGTTTTGGCGATGAAAGAGATAATGGTATTGTTCAGGTGTTCTTCCTATCAGCACCATCTTAATCTTTGTTCTTTGGCTGGTACTCAATGATCAAGGGCAAGGGCACAGAGGGACTTGATATATTGTACTGATATTGGAGATCGTTCTTGGTTTCCAAGTTTCGAAAAATGATGAATTCGAGACAGTTGTGTGGCGAGAAGTGTGTATGTACCCAGGTTCATCTTGACAAGTCCCTCATTGTTCCGCCCATGTTCTGCCCCCTATTTCCATCACCAACTTGGCCAATATATACATCGCCGGGCTCCTTCTCTTCCTCCATCAGTCTCGTCCGTTTCTTCTGCCAACCCCCATCTCTCACATTGCCCTAGTCGTTTGCCTTCATCTTGACATGGTCGCTCTTCTGCTAATCTTCGATCACATTGCTCTACGTGTTGAATTAGCAGGTGATGTCGAGAAATAGGAAAATACTATTACCTAGCGTAGTGCACTGCATTATTGGGCTCAGTGGCATCGTCGATAGTACGAGGCTTCCGCTTCTCCCTATCGTTCCGGGGGTAATATCTGTGCTAATTTCTTCACCTCCTTGTTGAGCTTCGTCATGTTATCGTTTATCTGACAGATAGTATCGGCGATTTTCTTAAGGCTGATCTTTTCCTCTCGAATCTTCGTCGCTAAGGAGTTGAGGTGTTGTCTGTCGAGATAAGAAGGCGTCTCAATTGCTGGCATTGCTTGCTTAGGGGGATTGATGGGGGCCATGATGATAAGGAGGCCTGGGTCTACACAAAATTGTGTTTCAGTGTCGATGTTTTGGATGTGATGGTTGAGGAGGGAACACTGGTTTGTAGCTTTTGTGGCGTGCGAGAGTTGAGAGTGATCAGTAAAGGAACAGGACACAGCTCGAGGATGCAGCAGTCATTTATGTTTTGGATCGCATGGCCAGAACCTAGCAAATCTTCCGTAAAGTTAGTTGTACGTGTGATCTGGTAGCTGATATATCCTCATCGGCCAATGATGCGCTGGCCAAACGATGCTGCTTAGCTGTTTAAGTGGCCGAACATATGCATAAGCTGGCCTCGTTTGAGTCCATCCTGCTGCATACCTCAACGGGAGACAATACGCTCCGAGGTAGACGACTGGCGGAGAAGTTGAGCTAATGTACATTGCCGCTTTTCAGCCCCTATCATCATGAGGCGGTGTCTAGCGATGGAAACACATGCACACTCCCGAGATTAGACACTGGCTGATATTTCCGCCCTGGAACACTATGGGGAGTTTCAGAAGTAGGACGGCACTTCAGAGGGAAAGCTCACAACGATTTATAGTATTCGTGGCTAGATATAAGACAAGTCCATTCCTATTCCACGAGATGAACTAAATGATTGTCCCTGATCTCTCCGTGGCCCGTCCTCCCAGTATCCAGAATCCGTGGCATCAAAGTTCCTGCCATAAGGGGCGAGTATGATCCATCAATATAGGCCAAAATCCTGATGTGTTGCTCTCGTGAGACCGGTGCGTAGCGGTTGTGGGAGACTCATAGTTCCTGGAACTTGGCGGCGCGCTTGCTATCTGGCTTCGGCGAAGCAGCCTCTTTCATGGCGGTGTAGCTGCGGAAGGTCTTGATGGCCCAGTCGGCCTCGAGGCTGCACTGCTTGACGAGAAGATCAAGGCGAGTGTGGTGCTCAGTCTGGTTGGCGGGGAGGTTTTCCATGATCTGGTACAGCTTGTTGAGACGGACGAGCAGATCCTCGATGTGGCTGTCAAGAGCGAAGAGGAAGCTGTCCAGGAGGGGGACATGGGTTTCGTTGAGGAAATTTTGAGAGGCCATTTTGATTAGGTAGATGGGCTTGAGTGGGTGAGTTGATGCTAGGGATGTTGCGGAATGAAGAGAAGGCCGTCAGTCGGTTGGGCTTGGTGTTGCTTCGTGAAGGATGTAAAAGTCAAGGATGAGAAATCTCAGGAAACTCTTCAAGGATTGTATTATATACCAACGCTGGAGTGAATGTAATGCCAACGCGCCTTCACTGCAGCTCCCCGGGATTTCCTATGTGGTGTTTGGGGTATGTTAAGCACCTTGTCACCACTTAGCCCTCGATGACCGTTTCTCTTGCTGCCAAACATCTGCTAAATTTTCAGTCAACTCACTCTGTATAACAAAGCTTTCTCGAGTTTCTATCAGTCTATGTGCGGATAGTTGCAGGTGAAGAATTCTGATATCTGGGCAAGCAGGCCTACGGACCCTTTGAACAAGTCGTCAACAGGCTTGAGATCGCCCGTCAAACTAAGAATAGCTAGCAAGAGAAGTCATTTCATACAGTCAGGTTTAGTCTTATTCATCGCTTGCTATCCGTTTGATTGATCAGGCACGGCAAAACAAGGTTTATTCTCTCGAGATTCATGTCGAAGCCAGGCTCATGAAAGGATAATTGCCACCAACGAAGCCAGTTGCATTGAAGTTTGAAGTAATGTTACACTCATTACAAATATGTTTTAGATCCATCAGCTTCTTATGCATTTACTATTCCTCATCTCTGCTGGTGATAATGCAGCCATTCACGTGCCGCTCTCCGAAGACGGCAGGCTAGCGATACCCATGTCCCATGCTCGTTTGCCAGGAGTTTTTCTGGAGATGCTCAACTTAAACAACAACAACAACATTCTTACACCCCTCACCAAATCTAAACTGAACACAAACGCGGACTTTCAACCATGGGGTGCGACTGCTGTCCGCGCCCTGACCCAGCTCCGGCTCCCGAGCCCGTTGTCACACAGGCCCCGGCTCAAGTCGAAGACAACGCCAGCTGCCAGGATTCTTGCTGCGATGACGGAGAATCCGAGACCAGCCAGGGGGGCGCCGTCCCTCAGGAGGCGGATGATTGCTGTGTTTCCGGCAGCTGCGCGGATGAAAAGCCCAAGGACGGCTCCGACGCGCCGGATTGCTGCCGCGGCAAAATCTCCCCTTGCTGTGATGCATCTTGCCTTGACCGTATCGCCATGCGGGAGTGCGAGATGAGTGCTGCCGGTCTGACCGGCCAATCCAAGGGTGAGCAGCTTTAATTTGAAGCAAGCAACGGCGACAGCGTTTGCTAACCTCCCTGTCAGACGCGACTGGTCGTACCAGCGGCTCCGGTTGCAATGGAGCAACCGACGGCAAGGCGTGCGGCCAGCATAGCCTCTCCGCCCTTGATCGCTACGGCGCGACTCTCCAGGCCCTCGGATGTCTCTGCCGTGCTCTTATCGCCCTCGGTCAAGAGTCTTGCTGCGAGACCCGTGACCGCCCATCGGTCGAGGCCAAGTCGTGCTCCAAGAAGTCGTCGACTCGCTCCCTCACGCGCACTTCGGTGGACTCCTGCTGCAGCACCGGCACCGGCACCGTCACCAAGGGCCAGGCTGCACAGAACCGCCTTCGCCTGCGAAAGAGCTCCGACAGCTGCAAGTCCATCAAGAAGTCTCCGATGGGTGCTTGTGCTGGCTCCTGTTGTGCCAAGGACAAGCCAATCAAGACTCTGCCTGTCAAGGATAGCTGCTCGAAGCCGTGCTGTTCAAGTGGCAAACCTGCGAAGGAGCCTCCTGCCAAGAGCAGTTGTGCCGATGCTTGCTGCTCCAAGGCTGAACCCTCCATTGTCTCTACGGCCAAGTCTGGCAACACTGAGTCTGAACTTGTAAAGGGCAACGGTGTCAAGGACCCCAACACCAAGAAATGCCCCGGTTCTTGCTGCTCTGAGGACAAAGCACCCAAAGCCCCATCCATCAGAAACGGTGCTGCATCCTGCTACTCCATCGAGACGACTGCCAAGCAGCCTTCCGCTGATGACGGTTGCGCAGACCTTTGTTGTGCACAGCCTAAGCCTAACGAAGCCCCCATCGTGAAGAAGTTTGGCTGTGCTAAGTTTTGTTGCTCTGATGCTAAACTCGCCGTTAAGGCACCAGCTGGCGGGTGTGCAAAAGGTTGCTGCGGCACGCCAAAGGTTGTCCCTGTCAAAGAGCCGCCGAAGTCCGCCTGTGCCGATGCTTGTTGCAAGCCGCCAGGTAAAGATATCGTCTCCTCGACGGCTAACTGCGCCGATTCTTGCTGTGAGATAAAGCAACCTGACAGCCCCCGAGGCTCTTGCGAGGATGACTGCTGCACCTCTGGCCCGCCTGATACTTCCCTGCAGATCGAAAAGGCCCCGATCCATACCATCACGGATGTCGAGAATCAGGCAGCCGGGAAAGAGCATGTTGTTCTCAGCATCTCCGGTATGACTTGTACTGGTTGCGAGACCAAGCTTAACCGGACTCTCGCAACTGTCCCCGCCGTCAAGGACCTCAAGACGAGCCTTGTTCTTTCTCGCGCCGAGTTCAACCTTGACCTCCGTCTGGGCTCGATCGAAGAAGTCATCAAGCACCTGGAACGAACCACTGAATTCAAGTGCGAGAGAGTCCAAAACAATGGATCTAGCCTTGATCTCATTGTGTCTGGTGATGCCTCCAAGTTCATGAGCCAGACCTGGCCAGAAGGTGTGATTGAGATGACTCTTGTGGACAAGGAAACAGTTCGAGTTGCTTTTGATCCCAAGATCGTTGGAGCTCGAGACCTCGCCGAGAAGATTTGGGGCCCTCCTATTCAACTTGCTCCTCCTCATGGCGACCTCTCTCTCTCGGCTGGTAGTAAGCATGTTCGTCATGTCGGATACATGACACTTTTCTCTGCCATCTTGACGATTCCTGTTCTTGTCTTGGCCTGGGCTCCAATTCCTGAAAGAGAAGTGGCTTACTCCTCAGCTTCACTGGCTTTGGCCACCATTGTCCAATTTGTCGTCGCAGGACCTTTCTATCCCAAGGCGATCAAGGCTCTCGTTTTCTCGAGGGTCATCGAGATGGATTTGTTGATCGTGCTGAGCACTAGCGCCGCATACATCTTTTCTGTGGTCTCCTTCGGCTACCTCATCGCCGGAAAGCCACTGTCAACTGGACAATTCTTTGAGACGAGCACTCTCCTTGTGACTCTGATTATGGTTGGCCGATGGGTTGCAGCTCTTGCTCGCCAGAGAGCCGTCGAGTCCATCTCAATCCGCTCGCTTCAAGCTTCCACAGCTATCCTCGTTGACGAAAAGACCGGGGCGGAGCGTGAGATTGACGCCCGGCTTCTCCAGCATGGTGATACCTTCAAGGTCCTCCCAGACTCTAGAATTCCTACCGATGGAACAGTCATCACAGGTTCCTCGGAAGTTGACGAGTCGATGCTCACGGGCGAGTCCCGACCAGTCGAAAAGTATCCCAAGTCTGTGGTGATTGCTGGGTCTATCAATGGGTCTGGAGTCATGACTGTTCGTCTCAATCGCCTGCCTAGTGACAATACCATCAATGCCATTGCCGCCATGGTTGACGAGGCCAAGCTTTCAAAGCCCAAGCTACAGGACCTAGCGGACCAAGTTGCCTCGTACTTTGTTCCTGTGGTGGTAACTTTGACGATAATAACTTTCGTCATCTGGGTTGCAATTGGTATGACTGTTCACGGTCATAATGGCTCCGAAGCTACCATCCAGGCTATCACGTATGCCATCGCCGTTCTCATTGTGTCCTGCCCCTGTGCAATCGGACTGGCAGTTCCGATGGTCATCGTAATTGCCAGCGGAGTCGCTGCCGAGAAAGGCATCATCTTCAAGTCTGCGGATGCCATCGAAGTTGCACACAGGGCGTCGCATGTTGTGTTTGACAAGACGGGAACCTTGACCCAGGGAAAGCTCTCTGTCGTTGCACGGGACTGCCTTGATGAGGATGCTCTTGGGCCTCTGTTGGGTCTCATTGAGAACAGTCGACACCCCGTCTCAGTTGCTGTTACGGCTTACCTCAAAGACATTGGCATCAAGGCATGGACTGTACCTGAGCCCAAGAGTTTGACTGGGAAGGGCGTTGAAACAACTTTGAAGGGGCAGAAGCTCCGGGCTGGAAATTCTCGCTGGTTGGAACTCTCAAACCATGACCTTGTTCTTCCAATGCTAGCCCAAGGCTATACCGTCTTTTGTTTCACTGTCGACAACGAGCTGAAGGCTGTTTACGGTCTTGAAGATGAACTCCGGTCTGATGCTGTGTCCACTGTCGACACCTTGCAGAAGCGTGGTGTCTCGGTCCATATGGTCTCTGGTGATGACGACGGAGCTGTCCAGGCTCTGGCATCCAAGTTGAGAATTTCCGATGACAATGTTCGTTCTCGAAGCTCGCCCGCTGACAAGAAGGACTACATTCAGACTCTTCTGGGTAACGAAGCTGATCGAAAGAAGCCCGTTGTGGTTTTCTGCGGCGATGGTACAAACGACGCTGTTGCTCTGACCCAAGCCACCATTGGCGTGCACATGAACGAGGGTACTGATGTTGCGCAGTCTGCTGCCGATGTCGTTCTCATGCGTCCATCTCTGGCTGGGATCCTGACCATGATGAACGCCAGCCGAAAGTCGGTCAACCGCATCAAGTTCAACTTCTTGTGGAGCTTCGTGTACAACACCTTTGCTGTCCTCTTGGCTGCTGGGGCGTTTGTCAACGCGAGGATTCCACCAGAGTTTGCCGGTCTTGGCGAGTTGGTGAGCGTTCTGCCAGTCATTGCGGCTGCGGTGCTCCTGCGCTGGTCGAAGATCTAGAGGGAGATGATTGCTGATGCCCATGGCCTACGTTCCGTCAACTCTCCTTTAGCTCCGACCAGAACTACCATGGCTACAGATGGGAGTACAACTCGCCATCACTTTTGAAGTTGAACCAATGTTGCGCTTCTGTCATCACCGGCTGCTACTGCTTTTGTCATCACCAGAAAAGGCCTCTCCGGACGCCTATACTCACTCACCCAGTACCCTTCTTCACATGTCCTGTACCACGGGGCATCCTTTTCAACGACTACAACTCCTCAGGCGGTGAAGTGGCGGAGGGGGGTGAAAACTGTTTAAGGGGCATACAGGGTCTGCCTGCCCTTTGCCTCATTCTCGTCTTTGGGGGCGTATTTACCAAGTGTCTAGCTATTCATGATAGTTTAGTCTGCGTCAGTGTTATCCGACTTGGACTCATTCTTTCAATACTATATGCACATACAGACTATTTAACGTGTTTCAAGTTCCAACCGCGTGACAAACTCTGACTGGCAGCAGTTTGAGAGCGGACAGCGACGAGACGCATAACTGCAATTCCATGCTATTCTACTTGTCATGAGACCAGATGCGGCAGTCGTTGTCTCATGCTGGCATGTTAGCCACGTAGGCTGGCCACGTCGGGCAGCACCAAGGGGTCTGGTGTCCAGTTCTTGCTGGACACGTTCCAGCGTTTCATCAAGAAACCGGTTCTTAGAAAAGACTAGGATTATCATAATCGAATCTAGAAAATACGACTACAGCGGGCGAGGGTTTTAGGGGACCAGTTGGTGTTTGACAATCTGCAGGCGTGCGTCAACGCTGCGTGTACGAACAAGGCGACCTACTAACTAAAAAGTCTTCCTCGGTATTTACTCGTCGTAAGTAACCACACTGGGAATTCTGGAGTTGAGAATCGTCCCACGAGATAGATCGCTTCGTGTCTGAGCTGAATGATTTCTGAGCCCTGATACATTATTCGGCGTCGAAACTGGAGGGGAATAGGTAGGTAGGTATCAAGCTAGATTGGCTGGGTACCTACATAAGAAGCCGCTGCCGAAATACATAAAGACGCTTCAAACATTGATTGATTTTCGCTAAATCGATTTACTTGCTCGTACAACAAACAAGTGCTCCTGTGACTGCTCCGTAGCATGACTATTAAGATTATTCCCCACCCCCCGTTGACCAACGCCATGTGATTCCCATAGTGACAAAGACAACCGCTAATATAACAAAGAACAAGACTTGGAACCAAAGGAAACTGCTCAGAAGAACTCGGCCAGCCACACCCAGCAACAGACGATAGGTACCATGGCAAGCAAGATCCACCACACCTCTATAGTCAGCTTTACTTGCAACCAGCGAGGTAACTTCCTGCTGAATACTGAGCGATGTGAGCATGTTCTTGTCCCGTATACGAGACAGCCAAGACCGGGCCGAGATTCGCATTCAATGTGCTCTCGTCGGCGTTGCATAAGCAGACTATGGTGACAATTAGCCATGTTCAGGCTGTTTGTAGAGTGAGAACTTACGGAACACTACCGCGGCAGAAACGGAGATCACTACCCAGATCACATCTCCTATCGTTGGGACACTCGAGATGCAGACTCCGCCTCTCTACCAGCCATTCCACCTTGAGGTTGACGCCTGTGTCGACGAGGCTGTAGAAGTGGGCGTTGGTGTGTTTCAGGGAGAGGGCATCCGGGTAGATGAGCATCCGAGATATAGCAAGGTGGATCTCGGTTGGAAGAGCCATGAAGG
>SSHR01001064.1:0-18183 GCA_006518225.1 Fusarium neocosmosporiellum | reverse complement strand
CCCTCCCCCCCCAACCAGACCCCTGGGACCTGAGAGGACAGTGCTGCATGAACGGGCGCCGTGTGAGCTTGTGGCAGCCTCTGACAGAGGGGGGAGCCTTCAGGGGTCCGCTGGACCTTGTCTGCGCCTCTCGTCTGGCACATGTTGACCCCTTGCCAAAAGCAGCCCGGTCCCATTTCCAGTCTGGCGCGTGCGAATGTGGACTGCCAGATTAAACGGCGGCCGAAAGGCTTCGTTTTCAGTCACGGTTGCTACGACGCCCGAACCTTTTGCCGTTGATCTTCTCGTATTGGCCTCGGCATTACTAGCCTTGACGACGACTTTTTCCGGCGTCGTTCTTGGGTAGACAGGCCGTGCGGGATAGTATCACGGATCTTCAGGGACTGTAACCACGCGCCGTCAGCACAGATAAGGTAGGGAGCTACAAAGGAGTTTCGTCATCAGGAGAGGGCCGCTTACATAGGGAGATTCTGGACAGTGGCAGCACAGTACAGTAGCAGTGCAGCAGCCCTGTCGCCTGTACGAACGTCATGGACATCCTCCCTCTCCCCACCAGTCTCATGGGGAGATCAGATCACGGTCGGGCTATCAGCCTATCGCGCACGTGCGGATTCGTAAAGTTCCGGGTGCCGAGCACTTTGAGCACCTTTGTAGCAGTCGACTCTGGATTGTGCAACGATGGTGACTGGCTGGACGGTACGATAATTCAATCATTGGATATCGGAGACAATTGAATTGGATCGTTGACTGTTGAATGTGTTTAGGTCAATTGTGCGTGAGCCACTGTGGCTGGGCTTTCCCTTTCTGGCGGCCGCGTAATACAATAGATGTCTCCGTCTGCACCATCGTCTGCTTCTGGACCTTGGCTGGAACACGTCTCAGTGGGAGTGTCCACTGAGAGGCCGCTGGAACCGGAGCTCCATCTGGGCTTTCTTTTCCGTCCGCGGTAGGGGGTTCCATCTTGGCCAGCGCCAGCGCCAGGGTGAGACCGTGAGACCCCTAGACCATCTTGGCGTCGCCCCGGTCGCTCTTGCCCTTGCCCGGACAGCTCCATGCCCATGCTCCATCAGGGGTTGCCTCACAATGGATGGAATCCACCATGGGCAATCTTGACCCACCGGACCCGAAGCGCCTGCCCAAGCTGGTTCTGGAGGCGCCGATAGCAGATGGGCCCCGTCTTCGTCTGCCGCAATAAAACACCACCGTCTCCAGCTCCTCTCCGGACTGCCTCTCTTTCTTATTTGCCGTGGCCATATATTTATTCCCTATTAATCAACCTACTTCCCGTTTCTCACGGAGCCCATTCTCCCCGTCTCTCGCTATATCACTTATATACAACTCCTACAAGCGGCGACACTCTCTCGAAGCCCTTGAGAAAAAGCACCTTGATTTCATACATACACCACAGACAACACACAGCTTTTGCACAACGCAATGTTTTCCAAGGTTCTTTCTACCGCCGCGGTAGCCCTCGCCGCCGTTGGCATGGTCTCTGCTCAGACCTATACCGACTGCAACCCCCTCAAGAAGAGTATGTTTGCTTGATACTGGATGTTCTCGGATATCCAAGTTTTGGTCCGTATCACTGCTAACTCGGCGATTAGCCTGCCCCGCCAACCCTGCTTTTGGCGACAACAAGGTCGACTGCGACTTCACAAAGGGTGAATGCGATGCTTTCCACAGCATGATTGGAACCAACCTCAAGTACGACGGCAAGGGTGCCTGGTTCGTTATCAACAAGGAGAGCGATGCTCCCACCATCCGAACAGACAACTACATCTTCTTTGGCCGAGTCGACGTCGTTGTCCAGGCTGCCGAGGGCCAGGGAGTTGTCACCAGCGCCGTCCTTCAGTCCGACGACCTCGACGAGATCGATTGGGAGTGGGTTGGTGGTGACAATGCCCAGGTCCAGTCCAACTACTTCAGCAAGGGTGACACCACCACCTACGACCGCGCCGTCTACCACCCCGTTTCTGCTCCTCTCACCTCGACTCACAAGTACTCTGTCGAGTGGACCTCGACCAAGATTGACTGGTTGATTGACGATGCTGTTGTCCGTACTTTGAACGCTGCCGACGCCAAGGGCGGATCTGCCTTCCCCCAGACCCCCATGCAGATCAAGCTCGGAACCTGGGTTGCTGGAGGCAAGAACAGCAACGCCGGAACCCGAGAGTGGGCTGGCGGTTACGTATGTCATCTTCTCCGGCATTGTGATGTATGCTAACGAGTGTAGACCAACTTTGACGATGCTCCCTTCAACGCCTACTACAAGAGTGTCACCATCGTCGACTACGCTGGAAAGGACGCCCCTGGCCAGAACGCTGGTGCCAAGGAGTACGTCTACGGCGACAACTCTGGTGACTGGACCAGCATCAAGGTGAAGAAGACCAGCTCCAACGATGACGAGAAGACCACCACCAAGGTCAGCAAGACTAGCACCACTGCCGAGCCCACTAAGACCAAGACCGCCGAGACCACCTCTACCGAGGAGGAGAAGACCAAGACCACCGCCAGCGAGACTGAGAAGGAGTCCAAGTCTTCCAAGGAGGAGACCTCGACCAAGGATGAGGAGACGACCACTGAGAAGGAGACCAAGACCTCCGAGGTCGCCACCACCTTCACCACTGCTGCTGCTACCTCCAAGGGCGCCGACGCCAGCGCCACTGCCACTCAGGCCGGATCCGGCTCTGGCTCTGGTTCTGGCGGTGCCCAGGAGACTGGCTCTGCTACCGAGACCGGAGGTGACGCTGCTCCCTCGGTCAGCACCGTCCCCGTCAACTCTGGTGCCCGTGTGGCCGGCAGCGTTCTCGCTGCTGCTGGTCTCTTCATGGCCCAGATCCTCATCTAAAACCCTTCATTTCTGGTTGTACACTATCTTGTTCTGGGGTCGCAAAGCATGTAGAGCTTGCAGACTACACGCAGAGAGCAGACCATTCTAATTAACTTATTCGAGTCGATCCTTACGCTCGCCAAGGCAACGCCCCCTTATCGCTCGAAGAGTTGTGGAATGGGAAGAAGCGCAAAACGCACGCACACAATTCACAGGAGGGCACCTGGCAGGCACAACACCGTTCAACATGCTGCGTTTTAATGGGCCTGCTCTCTAGTGGTCGTATCCTAAAGAGACAAGAATCTTGGCCTTATCTCGCCTTTGGGGTGCCGAGGCGCTAGGCATGGGGGATTACGATGTTTGGCACGGTGGTTTGAAGACATGATTGAAGGCATGGATTGGATGATTACAGACATTTGGCATCTCGGATGCGGACGATTGATTTGACTGCTTTGATTGGTTGATTTGGGTTAGAATTGTCGGATTTTGGACAATGATGCATCGCGGATGCTTTTTTCGCACGATACCTTTTGATAGAATTACACACGACAGCGATTGCCTTTATCCGGAGTCCCTGGTCTGACCCTGTTGAGTCCCTGCAAAGTCCCCTGCGCTGCTCATTTCATCCAGACTCCACGCCTGCACTCGTCTCTGCCGGTAGGCCAGAGGCACAGAGAGGGTCCTCATTTTACTCCCATTCTGGCCAAGGCCCGTCAGTCTGGGCCATGTGGCGGCGCTAGAGAAGGGCTAGAAGATGCCGGGAACCGAGCTTTGAGGTATGCAAGGGCCGTTTTTGCCGTGAGGGGGAGCTCATTGAAGGGGAACAAGAGTCAATAATTCGTTGCTACGTAATGTTTGCTGGCTGGCTGAGTTGGCTGTACATCAATAATCGCCCATAGTCTGTACGCAGGCCTGCCCAGCACCAACACCAACAGCTGTTGGCCCAGGCTAAACTAATCAATCTGCCGTTCGTATTCGAGCCTTGGCCTCATCTGTCGCGGTCCTTGAGGGAAATGACGATGCTTCAAGACGGACCTCGTGGTTTTCTGTTCCCCCACGTCTTGACATCCTTGTCTACTTGACTGGGGTACACACAACCTGGTTGATTATGATTGACATATGAAACCGTATCGACTTATCGTCAGGCATTGGGATCGCGGATGTCACTTGGACACTCTAGTGATGACGCGACAGACGAGGAGAGATCCGATACTGCGGGGGAAGAATTTGTGAGAGAGCCCTTTCGATACTATCACACAGCTTGCACAGTGCCCTCGTAGTGAACATTTTTGCTTATCAGTTGCAATATTTACTCCTTTTGTTCGTTATCATCCTAGCGGCGTGTCGGCCTGCCAATGCAACGCGATTTACAGCGCTAGCGATGATCCTCCTTGCATGCCTCGATTCGAGGACAAGAAGGGATTTAATTTTCAATCCTCTTTGTAGTATTGTCAAGGGTTGACGCTCAAGGGATCAATCCCCTTGTGGCTTGAAGCTCATGATGCTACTCCATCTGGTATGAAGATTCAATTTTCTTACACATAGTCTACTTTTGTCAACAAACTGCAGGAGCCCTTGCTTTCATGCAAGGACAAACTAATCGCCAAGTCAATTAGCCTGGCCGAACAGCGTCAAAGCCTTGGGGTGGTTGTATTCTGTAGTTGATGGTACTACCTCTTTCGAGACATGGTATTCTAAAGTGCCCATGAGCCCTCGCCCCAGTGTTAGGTCATTAACCAACGAGCGCCTCATGTGGGGGATTTTGGGAAGCATGGCTGATAAGGCCTTATCATCTGTATACTTTGTCCTTGGGCGGGACATGGCACAGGTGAAGGTATCGTGATGAAAAGAGCTTTGATTGGTCTAGACCCCTCATCGTGACCTGCTTGGAGGCTTAGAAGCACTGAGTATAGTTTCGCCTTGGACGACTGACATGGCTATTTGGCCATGGCTTCATGACTAGTTGAGGATTCGTGTGGCTGGTATGAGGGGCTTGCTGCCTTCGGTGAAGAGTCATCCTTCGACACTCGCCAGCACCATCTCATTTGGCGACAACTAGACAGCTATAGAGCTCGAGATTGTATCAAGTCAACAATATATCCATCTGGCCATCTGAGGCTTCATAGAGAGTGTCGCCGAGCCTTCAACTTCAAGCATCAACCATGTCACCGCGACCGCCCACCTTTCTCCTCCCCAACTCTCCATTTTGCTGCGTTCTTGATCGGTTCAGCGATTTACCTGACCATGTTGAAGTTGACGAGGATGAATCTGGCTGCATCCCCTTCTGGCCGCTTCTGCAACATCTCCTCCGCGTCCCTATATCGTCGACCTCACAGCTCATAGACGGGATGCAGACCATTGCCGCCAACGCCGGCACATGTCAAGGCAATGACTTTGAAACACTGAAAGGATTCCTGGGCACTCAAGATGAGACCAAGTTCTTTGGAAACATATGGCCGAAACTACGCGATATTGCCCTGGACCTTCCGACCTACTTCCCCAGCGGACAGCTTGAGCTTCTTCAACCAGGGCTGCCTCTACGTCTGAGCCGTGGCCAGGTCGCTTGTTTGGTCGTACACCAGTTTCTATGTTCTGCTGTCCCTCAGGGAGACGATGAAGGCTACCAGGACTTGGGCATCTGGTACTCGTCTGAGCAGCGGCACCCTGCAGCGGTAGAGATGTACCATGAAGCACTCTTCACCTACTTTGAGCGTCTACCCGAAGCCTCCGATCTGCTTCAGGACCACAAGAGTTTGATGGATAGCACCGAAACCTGCGTCGTGTATGAGCTGCATCGGAAAGAGGACGAAGTGGCTCTGGAGGCGGCAAAGTTGGCACCAGTTCATGTCAGCTATCTTGACGCCCACACAACTGATATACACAACCCCGAGTTCCAAGGGAAAGGAGGTTCTGCTGTCGTCTCTGCGAACAAGGTCATTGGGTTCGGTCAGTCGGCGACGCAGGAAGAGATATTTGTCGGTATCGCGCCAGAGAGCTATCCTGTCGTTCTGGTCGCGCCACACCTCGCAGATGATACCGTCATCACTGTGTCAGGTGCAAGAGCAATGTTAAATGTCAAAGGTCAGCGGAGGCAGATCGAATGGAGTCGTATTCCTGTGCCATCTCTGACCGAGGGTGTCGAGCGGCCAGGCGGTCGTCTCGTCTTCATGGATGCGTTGGAGATGGACATGCTTGAGCCGTCATCTGAAGGGTCTTTACCTGATCTGCAGCCAGAGAAGGTCGACCGAGAGATCAAAAAGGCAACCGCAGGCTTCGAATCCTACCAAGGAGATGCTGTCTTTACCGGACTCTGGGGCTGTGGCGCGTTTGGAGGCGACCCGGGGGCAAAGCTGGTGATTCTTTGGATCGCGGCAGCTGCGGCGGGAATCAGACTTTATATAGTCCTTGGCCCGGGAGAGCACGAGCTCGGAGTTGCATTCGAGAGGGCAGTCAAGGTCGGTGAGGGCTCATCTGCAAAGAGGATGAGGGACATGTTGTTGAAGTCTCCGGAGAAACTACGAAGGGAAAGGATCCTGGAGTGGATTGAACAAGCGGTGTCAGGGACTCCATGACGCTTGGCGTAGTATTTCCAAGACCTGAGTTTGAGGCTGTGTATCTTGGCTGGACAGTTGATATCATGTTGACTTGTCATCAGGATCCAGAATGCGCGCGTCTTCATCCACAAAACCCCCCTGAATAATATCCAGTGCTGGCCAAGTCTGTCTGTTTGGAATATTGGATTGGATGAGAAACCTGAGAATTATATACGTGCATTTGTCATGTATCACCTTGGCATGCGGCATGTTGGGTCAGGGTCGGCCTTGAGAAGTCGTTGAAGTTGCTCAGGGGCTGGGTAGGAAATGGACTCATTACCGGCATAGCAATCAAGGCGAGTAAGGGATCGAGATATTCAACTAATTAGAGGCATGTACTACTTTTACTATGGTTATCACTAGTTTTGAGCAACAGTGCCGAATGCGTAGCTGGAGAAGATACGAAGATACTCCCTTCTAGTATCTCCCAACAGCCGCCAAACAGCTATGGCAGCTAAACCTCCCATTGCGAATACAGGGTAATTTACCCTCCTACAACATGAATCTTTGTATTCCAGACATCAATTAAACTGGATAATACAGAAACACGAGGTCCATCCAGCAAATGGAAGCCAAGACACGAACCAAATCTCCGAAAGGAACTGTCCTTAACCGCTTACAAGTCAACACCGACCCTTCCAGAAACCATGATCCTCCTCAGTCGAACTCACTTGGCACCCCTCAGATTGACATCCGACTTAGCCGTCTTGACGTTGCCTCGAGGCCGGCTGCGCCATCTTTAAATGGGGACTGCTTGCGTGTTGTCAGATGACAGGGTATACCTGCGACAGGGGGGGACTTATTGACAGTCCCGGCATGGCGGGTGGTATCCCTGTAGAACGGGAACTGGGGGAACTCGGAATGGGTTCTACAGCTGGGTTTGAAGTACACGTAACTATCAAGTTTGTATCGAGAAGAGAAAAGAGAGCCGTGAGTGAGGATTGCGTCGGCCTAGAGTTTACTTGACAAACCTATCCGGGATTGACTATCCATTTTTTGGTCTCAAGTCCACAGCAGTAGAAAGCATGTTTATCGTCATGAACTGACTAGTTATCATCCATGTGAGCTAACCAAACCAACTTCACTAGCCATCATGCAACTCCATCACGATAGGCTAGTTGCCACTTTAAGCTTCTCTGCATTACGCTTTAACCTTTTCTTTAGGTGCTCATTCCCACCTTTTGAGCTTATTACTCTATCTTGAGATGCTTATTGTTGAGCACTCAATCACTGTTCAAGCGTCTGTCATTTCAGCACAAAAGGGGCATCGTGCCTCACCGTCGCTTCACCGTACCTACATGTCACCCTTGTCCGCCAAGCCGGATGGAGCCGTCTGGACCGTGATAGGGCAGATTAAAGGAAAGGCACATATTGCGTGATGGCTTCAGTATTCGCAAGTAACAATGTAAGCTGACGTTTCTCATCCACGTTCATATTCTAGCTCTTGTTGTGTTGTAGACAGACTGTATCGTAGGCGTTGTGGTCGACAGAATCAAAAAGTGTCGATCCGATCACCATTTCCGACTACTACCATAGATCGCCCACTCTTCCGTCGTCGAAACCGCATGGCCTACATCTGGTCAGTCCCCCCGGGCCCTGCACCCCGATTAGGACAGGCACCTCCGAAGGTGCTCCGGCGCCTCCGTTTCATGTACCCCGGCTTCTGCACAGACACCAGTTCCTCATCGCCCGTCGGAGAATTCTCCCATTCGTGCGACTTTGTTTCTTTTCCTTGTTTGCCATGCGACTTGGCGTCCTTGTTCATTCAGAGGTGGAGCCTTTCCGGCAATAACGGCATCTGGTCCCAAGACTTGCGATGGCTTCAAGTGTATAAAGACGAGACCGGATGGCATCTGGAAATCAGCTTCTCTTGTCTTTGTTCCTCATCATTCCAAGCTTTTCTACCTCATTCTCTCGTTTGTTATTCGTTCGTTACTGTCTGGACTGGTTCCGACTTCCACTCTTTGAAAACTACTAAAAAACACCACCTTCAACCAATCAAGTTTATATAAACCGTCAAGATGAAGTTCCTCGGTCTTCTCAACCTCATCGCGCTCGCCAGCGCCGTCCCCACCCCCACCATCAAGGACGAGGCCGGCAACGTCCTCGACAAGCGTGCCTCCATTACTGAGAGTTGCAACATCGGTTACGCCTCTCAGAACGGTGGCACCACCGGTGGAAACGGCGGCTCTGTGACCACCGTCTCCTCCCTTGCCCAGTTCAGCGCTGCTGCTGAGTCCACTGGCAAGAAGGTCATCTACGTCAAGGGCACCATCTCTGGCGCCGCCAAGATCCGCGTCAAGTCCGACAAGACCATCGTCGGTGCTTCCGGTGCCACCCTCAACGGTGTTGGTCTGTACATCAACAAGCAGTCCAACGTCATTGTCCGCAACCTCGCCATCAAGGACGTCAAGGCCAGCAGCGGCGACGCCATCGGCATCCAGGCCTCTAAGAACGTCTGGGTCGACCACTGCGACCTCTCCTCCAACAAGAACAACGGCAAGGACTACTACGATGGTCTCCTCGACATCACCCACGGCTCCGACTTCATCACCGTCTCCAACACCTTCCTCCACGACCACTACAAGGCCTCCCTTGTCGGCCACTCTGACAAGAACTCTGGTGAGGACACTGGCAAGCTCCACGTCACCTACGCCAACAACTACTGGTACAACGTCAACTCGCGTGCTCCCTCCGTCCGGTTCGGCACCGTCCACATCTACAACAACTATTACCTTGACATTGGTGCCACTGGTGTCAACTCTCGCATGGGCGCCAACGTCCTTGTTGAGTCCACCACCTTTGAGAACGCCAAGACTGCCCTCACCTCTGTCGACTCCAAGACCACTGGCAAGATCACCGCCAAGGACGTTTCCCTGGGTGGTGCTGCTAGCAACGCCCCCGCTGGTTCCATGTCCAGCAAGGACATCCCCTACAAGTACTCTCTTGTCGGTAGCGGCAAGGCCAAGAGCGCCGTCTACGGCACTGCTGGCCAGACCCTCAAGCTCTAAGCGACCAACCATTAGCCCATGCCGATGGAATGGCTATATTTTTAATGAGGCCTGTCTCACTTTGTAGTGTACATATTTACTTGATAGCTCAACTTATTGGTTGAACTTGACTAATAGAAAGCATTGGCCGAACATGGTTCTGTTCCCGTGATGTATTGTATGCATGTAGGATAAGGCTGTCAGTCTAGGTACGGTATCAACTTCCGCATTTGATCAACTCTGGCTATTCCACCACTCCTTCATCGCCCCTTCAGGCGATATTGCACCAAGGGCCTGGCTTTGGCTCCGAGACCTTTCCAGTGACACCAACATCACTCCATGCCTTCTTGACCTTCTTCGCAGCAGACTCCCCGTAGAGATCCTGGGCACAGTCGACTGTAACATCGGCAAACTGCTTGAACGTGCACTTGGAAGGGACCTTGCCAGACTTCATCGCCTCCCACCAGATCTTGCCCGCCTTCTCCCACGAGTATCCGCCAAATGCGACCGAGGCAAGGTGAAAGGCTTTGTTGGGAATTCCAGAGAAAATGTGGACTCCACCATTGTCCTCAAACATAGTCGTGAAGTCCTTCATGTGAGCAACCTGTGGATCTTTGCCCTGCATGCTGTTAGCTAAGGTTGGAGGATCTGTCCGTAAACTTACAAAACGTGGATCATCGTAGGCAGTCCCGGGCGCCTTCATACTCCTCAAAGCCGTGCCTTTGACGCCGGGAAGAATGCAGTCTTCACCAACGAGCCAGTCCGCCGCATCTGACTTTTCGTCTTGAACCTTTTGCTTGACCATGATACCAAAGACATCAGAAATGTGCTCATTCAGAGCACCAGACTGACCGTAGTAGTCAAGAGGGCTAGTGTGTTCCGTGATTGCGTGGGTCAGCTCGTGTCCGATGACATCGATGCACCCGGTGAAGTTGTTGAGAAACTCGTCACCGTCCCCAAAGACCATCTGTAGCTTCTCGGGATCCCAGACTATACCGTTAGCAAGTAACCGGGTGGTTGCGGATCTTACTTACAGGCGTTTTCGTAGTGTTTTCCAAAATGAACAGTGCTGATAATATCCATGTTCTTGTTGTCGATTGAAAGCCACTTGAAATACTTCTTGTAGAACTCCAAGACGATGCCCACGTTTTCGTAGGCTTCGTTGACAGCCTTATCCTTGGTCTTTGCCTGGCCTTCAGAGCGAACGAGCTTGCCTGGAAGATCACTCTCGTCGTTGCTGTTCTGGGCGTCATAGATGGCGCGGTATGGGGCATCTTTGGGGGAGTCCTTGTCTGCGTCTGCTGCAGCACCGAGAGACTGGCTCGACGATTCACCTGCAAGAAGTTGAAGAAAGAAGCATGGAAATTCATGAGTTGACTCACCTTGCTGGGAGGCCTTGACTCTTCCGAGAATCTGCTCGAGGTGGTTCAGATCCCGCCTGGCACGGGTACGAGTGCTTTCATCGACTTGATCTGACTCGGAAATATGGCGAAGCAAGGCGTCTGGGATGATGTGCTGAGGCCGAAAGTTGACGGGGCGGCTGTTTTGATAGCCACGAGGAGCCGTCAAAGCGGCGAGACGCTCCTTTCGCAGACTAGTAATTCTGTCATGGGCTGCGAGCGAAGCCTGAGCTGCTTTGCGAATGTGTTCTGGATTGCTTTGGCTGTCGGCGATGCCACGCAAAAGATGAGGGGGGACAATGTAGCAACGGCAAGGCATGTTGAAGTTGGTTGACTGGAGATGGTAGTTGAATAGAGTAATGGAAGTGAACTAGTATTTTTTCAGGGGCAGTAATGATATAGATAGGGACGGTGCTGAGAATCCAACAGTGAAGCAGATGAAGAGAAGTATTGAAGAAGAAGAGGTCAGCCTGGAGAGCTGGGAAGTCTTTTGACCCCTTCCGCTCAGACAACACTGAGGCAAGTTGGGAAGGCATAAAGGAAGAGACAGGTCCTGACGTTGATGACGAGGCGAGGAAAGACATGGCTACAAGGGAAGAACAACTGTCTTGGTCTCGGGTCAGTATTAAAGTTGTCTCTACCGAGTCTGTAAGCATTTGAACGGGCTTCAATGAGGACTGCATCACTTATTCTGAGATGCGAAGTCCGAGTCGGGATTCATGATGATCGGGCGGTGATACTGACGATCCTAGCACCACGTGAATCACTCGCTTCTCGAAGGTTGCTTACATCCACAGAACCCCGCAGATCTCTTGAACTGTGAAGCATTTGACTGTTTCATTGTGTAAAGGAAGGAGCCGTTGGGGCCCTCCTGTATGATGCGACCCAACACTGCCACAAGAATTCTCAGGTGAAATGGCCAATATAAGGGGATGCAACTCCTGGTCAAGATCGTCTTGGATGAGACAAAGGAATCATTAAACACTCCAATGATTCCGCCGTATTAAGACTTTTGTTCTGTCGAGTCATGGTAAAAGCTAGCGATAGCAGGTGTTAATGTTAATGAGAAGCTCCTGCCCAGATCTCCCAACACTTGTTCGCTGCCACATATGGAGGAAGGTACATTCTTCCTTCGATCTAAGTGAACAAGGAAGGAATCTACCATGTAGACGGAAATCATCCGAGTCATCAACTCCTGCAAGCTGCATCACCTTCCATCGTCGTCACCATCACCATTTGAGGCTCACGATGGCGAGTCAAGCCCAACCAAGCCTCACACCGGCCTCCTCAGCCGAGGCTCAAGAACCTCGACCAACGGCATCACAAGGGTCACACGAGATCCAGCTGCGCTACAAGTTGGCACCCCCAACATTCAAGACGCTCTGTACCATCCAAAGCAACCCGACTCGCCCAGACATTCTCAAGAAGGCTTGTTTTGCGACCGAATTTCGTTCGTTTCCGATCAAAAGAGGCGAGACTGCCTTTTTTAGAGCCATCAATGACTGCACTGGTATCCCCTACCCGATCCCCGAGAACATCTCTCAGCCATGGCACAAAATTTTTCTCCTCGTTCAATTAAGTATGTCAAGAGCCCCCTGGCCCAACAAGCTCGCTGGGCCGGCTCGGAAAGAACTCAACCAGGAACTTCGCCGTATGTACTCAGCTCTTGACAGCGTACTGAGATGCCTTGTGGATATTCTGGGAGATCGTGGCGACGGAAAGGGGGTACGTACAGCTCTCGATGTGCTGCGGAGTGTCAAGGCAAAGGTTTGGGAAGGAAGCGAGAATGAGCTGTTGCAGGTTGAGGGCATTGGCCCCGTAAAAAAGGAGCGACTTGCAGAGGCCGGCATCAAAAGCATCAGAAAGCTATCCAAGCTCGAGTTTTACCACATTGAGCGCCTTCTCAGCCGGAATCCACCTTTTGGTCAAACAATGCTTCACCAACTGGCGGGGTTTCCTGTCCTTACGCTGGACTTTGAGATTGTCAGCCAATACAACCCTGCGGCAGAATCATCGGGCGAGTCTATTCAAAGCTGTGTTGAGCAACAAGCCGACAAACCGCTTTGGATTGCTCGAGCCGTGCTTGGCTTTACAAACAAGGAGACACCAATTTGGAATAGCCGCACACCATGGCTAACGCTGGTGGTCGAGGGGAAAGATGGACGACTTGTCTGGTTCTGGCGAGGCAGTGTAAAAAGGCTTGTGGGGAGTAAGGAAATAATTATTGGGCTGGCCGCGGAGAAGGGTGAGGAACTCAAGGTTGTGATGGCATGTGAGGAAATTGTTGGGACCATGATACAGATGAATGTTGCGGTGTGAGGGGTAATCTATGGCAACACGTCAGGACATGTTGATGGAAGAGCTTGAAATGGATTCTCTCGCAAGGTTACTCTCTTTGTTATCTAGCCCGGCATTCTCGAGATCTCTCACAAGGCCATTGTTGAGTGAGGCACTAATACATCAGGTCCGACACTAATAATTGTTCACATCAAGACAATACAGACAGACTGTTTTAGTGTTACGTTTGGCAAGGCAGATTTGGGCTGTGGATGCGAGCAAGAGGTAAGTCGAGGCACCCGTATCACTGGTTAACTAACAACAAGGCAGCCTACTCGAGGCCCCAGGGATCGCCTCTGCACCCACGGTCCTGTCGACTGCTTGACTCTTGAGGCTTCTGGACCAGGTCGGCCGACTTAGCTGCAGCACAAAACCCCGGCACCTTGCAGACTGTTGCCCTGCGATATATCACGCAGAACCTCATTGGAAGACGGTTGGTCAGCCAGGCCCAATGAAGCCCGTTCTGCCCTGCGCGAGCTTCTTTCCAGTCTGGGATAGCATCCAGCCTCGGAGGACATTTGATCCAATCTCAGGTGTGCTCAGACAACCAGCCCGTCATTGTAGGGCAGAGAATAAGGGTGGGCTGGTGGAGGCAAGCACTCAAGCTCTCATTGTCGTTGGTGGTAAAATCCAAATTTGGAACCCCGACCCTTGCCACTAAGAAGTTTAATCTCAACGTTGTTGGCGGCGGTTTCACACTCAGCCCTTTCATGCACTTATACCCCGGTCAACAAGTCGCAAATGCCTCTCGAGCAAACAAGCCAACCTTGCTGCATTATGGTTGCACCGAAGCCCAATCACTCAGTGGCGAAATGCTCGAGAATCCTGCATCTGTGAGGTACAGGCCTGTGGATGGACAGCTCTAGACTACTTGACCTGGGGTCTTGTGCCGTGTGACCGACAACAAGAGTCAACGCGCGAAGATCGTCCTCGTCCTTCCTTTCTTGTCGATAGACCAGGCTCGAGATATTGGATCAATGCAGGGATGCTCGCAGCTGAACCCCAGTCCACCCAACCCGGCCAAAACGACGTTTCTCGCCCGTCAACGCTGGGGCACGATGACCCGGAGGTTGTTTGCTTTCGAGCGGAGTGAGGTTAAGCCGTCTGACACTTGAACCGGAGCCCGATTTGGCCAGGAACAGCGCATCCCGGCTATCTGTTCAACGAGTTTTCGCCTGAAGCTGTTAGCCAAACAAGTTGCTCAAGAGGAACTCGCGTGGCAAAGACGAGGCGATAGCGGCCTAATAGGCAATGGTGAGAGAAGACGCAGTTTGTATTGGTGGGCGATCTGCTGCCTTAGTGCGGATGCTGTACCCGCAGGAAGCCATCACGAAGCCATTTCCTACCTTGACCCTTGAGATATTGCATGGTGCCCCAAGATGCATGAGCATCCCGGGCTAGGCTGAAGCCAACCGGCCTCTGACTCGACGGAAGGCTTTTCGGGTCGTGCCCACGACACGGCAAATCAAGCCCAGTTGCTTAGGTGCAGAGTTAGCCTGGGGTCCTGCTCCAGGATCTTACAAGAGATGAACTTGTCCCACGAACTTGTTGAGCTGGCACTTGGCCTTTACGCTCAAGGAACCTTCAAACCCCTTCCTCTGAACGCCACTGAGCTTTTGTCGTCTCTAGTATTCACCATGTTGCGATCAACTCTCCTCGTCTCCCTTTCTGGCCTCGCAGCTGCAGCCAGCAACTACAACTTCAACACGCACCAAGCCCACCAAAAGGGCCTTCTCATCCCTGGCACCGGTTCCCAAGCCCTCACTTTCAGCCTCACTGGGACCTGCACTGGTAGCCAGAAATCATGTGGAGACGCCTGTATTGATTCGGGCGGCGAGTGTTGCAACAGGGGACTCGGCACGTACTGTGAATCAGGGACCTACTGCACTGCCAGCGGCTGCTGTCCTGATGGAAAGATCTGCTCAGGAACACCAAGCGGCTGCGCAAAGGGCAAGGAGCTTTGCGGCCAGTATTGTATGCCTGAAGGAAAGGTCTGCTGCGGCACCGGCTACTGTAATGAAGGCCAGACTTGCAGCCTGGGAGAGTGCACCACTGGAGGTTCTGGAAGCTCTGGCGGGAGCTCTGGTGGTTCTGGGGGTGGCTCTTCTGGTGGTTCTAGCGGCCCCAACTGCTACAGCTTCCAAGAGGAGTGCGACGATGGCTGCATGCCTAAGGGAAGTGTCTGCTGCGGCGGTGGAAAGTATTGCTTCTCCGGCGAGACCTGTCTGAGCGATGGCACTTGCAGATATGGCTCGAGCTCCGGTGGAGGCAGTGGTGGAAGCGGCGGCGGTAGCAGCGGCGGTAGCAGCGGAGGCTCCGACGACGATAACAGCGGCAGCGGCAGCGGGAGTGGAAGCGGTAGCAGCAGTGACGACGACGACGACGCTACCATCACTCGACCGTCTCTGACCGAGCCTACCTTTTCTTCTCCCTCCTTCACTGAGCCCTCTTTCGAATCCGTCCCCACGATTGAGGAAGAGCCCACGATCTCCTCCCGTCCCCTTCCCACAGGACCAGTGTCTGGTGGCCCCGACGACGACAACGACGGTGGTAGCAGTAGCAGCAGCAGCAACAACGGCGGCGGCGGTAGCGCTGGTGTCATCAACGTGCCCAACTTCCTTGTTGGCCTCGTCGCGTTGGTTCCCCTTCTTCTGTAAACGACATATACGATACGGAGTCGGCGCGTGGAGGGGAGTTATACCATTATTATCGGAAACATGAAACGGCCTCGACGGAATATCCTGGGGAGAAACATGGGTGGAAATAATGAAGCGATATAACGTGGGATCGTGGTATTAGCCCAGCCAGTATCGATGTGTTTTAGCATACCAGTGCCTTTTGAATAATAAATACCCTTGAGCGAGCCCCTGAACCTTGTTCCACCTGTCGTGAGAAGTTGTTTATATGAGGCTGAAAGGTTGACTTGATGTAGGCTGTCTCGTGGCTTGGTTCCTGCGTCAAGCTGCGAGTGATGCACCTTGGCTTGCGCTATCGAACATGTATCTCAGCCACCTTGACCCCATTTGTCAACGGACCTGACCCCCCGTGTGCTTGGGATTCAAAGACGTGACCTGTCGTGAGGTGCCAAGTCTCAGTGTCAACACCTTGCGAAACCATCTATTGCTTGATCCCTCTGTCAAAAGTGTAGACAACCCACAACGGTCGACTCTGCCTAGAATCAACGTTCACACGCACCCGTGAACATGTCAATGGGATACCACGCATGATACTCGAAGACCTCTCCAAGCCAAGATATTAGTGAGTCGTGAATAGTAAATTCATTGTCGACCTCCCTGCTTCAACAACAGGTGAGATACAGCCGGGACCAGGCCTACTATGGAGCCTACTCCCTCCTTTTTTGCCATACGCTTTGAGTGTGAAAAAGAAAAAGACCATATAGTACACGTTGGCGCGCTCTCCCGTCCCCTTTTCCCCCTTGGCTCTATAGCATGATAGGCCCCCCCACGAGATCCCTATAAGTACATCCGCTAAACGCCGCTATTCATGGTTGTGTGGGTTGTGTTAGTTGTGTTATGTCTGATAGTTGAGTGGGTGTAATTTCATGCGCTTCCCCCGTGAATGTGGTAATAGATTTGGGTGTTTGGCTGCTTATTTCTTGCCAGCCGCCTGGTTGAAGCCCTCGAGGACTGTCTCCTTGATACCGGGCTTCTCGTCGTGGGAGGTCTCGGACTCGTGGGCGTCCGCCTCTGAGGACTCCTGCTTGGGCCCAACGAGCGACTTGGCCATGGAGCGTGCCTGAGCATCGCCAACCTTGCCGTAAACGCTGAGACCCGTGGCAATCATGCCACCGATATCGCCGACGTTGCCGGGAACAACAACAGCAGTGCTCTCGCGAGCAAGCTTGCCAAAGGCGTCGACGTACTTCTCGGCAACGCTCAGGCTGACAGCAGCCTGGGCACCAGCTTCACCCTTGAGGATGCTCTGCGCGACAGCGTCGATACCCTGAGCAGTGGCACGTGCCTTGAGACGGATGGCCTCGGCTTCACCATCTGCCTCGTTGATGCGCTCCGCCCGCAAAGCCTCGGACGCCAGAATGACGCTCTGCTTCTTACCCTCGGCAATGTTGATTGCGCTCTGGCGCTGACCCTCAGAGTCGAGAATCTCGGCACGCTTGGAACGCTCGGCGGTGACCTGTCGGTGCATGGCCTCGACGACGGCGGCGGGGGCGTGGATGTCCCGGATCTCGTAACGCAGACAGGTCACGCCCCAGGCTTCGGCGGCGTCGTTGATGGCGGCTGTGATGTTGGTGTTGAGGGCAGCACGCTCCTTGAGGACGTGGTCGAGGGTCAGTTGACCGATCTCGGATCGCATGGTCGTCTGGGCGAGCTGAGAGATGGCGTACTCGGCATCTTCGACACCGTAGCTGCAGGGGGACGGGGAATATCAGCTTACTGCCTCTTGTGGTACAATTCTTACTCAATGGCTGTCATTGTCCCCCACAACCGTCGAGATCAAGATCATCCACTCACCTCGCCTTATACGCATCAAAGACACGGGTGAACAGAACACCGTCCAGCTCGAGGGTAACGTTGTCTGCGGTAATAGCACTCTGGCTAGGAATCTCAATGGCAACTTCCTTGAGGCTCTTGACGTAGGCAATGCGGTCGATAAAGGGCACGAGGATGGCCAGACCGGGGTCGAGGATTCGGTTAAACTTGCCCATGCGCTCAACGATCCACGCCGTCTGCTGGGGGACGAACCGCACAATCGTGTTGGCCGGCAGCCGGGGCTTGGAGAAGTAAGACGGCAGGACGGGGGAGCCGAAGCCGGCGGGGAGGAGGGCGCGGGAGGTGGTGCTCAAGGGCCGGCGGCGCGCGGAGAGAGACCGGGCCGTGACGGCGGCGGCGGTTGCTGTTAGGAGGAGACGCGGCTGCGGCGCCCGGAGGACCGCCCGCGTTACGGACATGGCCATGATTGCGGTTTGGGGGGAAGAAGCGGCTGGAGGGGCTCGAGAGGGGAGGATCGCAACCACAAGTCAACGATGCCAGGCAAAGAAATGACGTCCCCTTCCC
>SSHR01001062.1:0-36973 GCA_006518225.1 Fusarium neocosmosporiellum | reverse complement strand
TGTGGGGGAGCTGATGCACTTGAAAAGGCCGGTGTGTGATGTGGAAGGGTTGAAAATTGAAGCCGCGATCCTCATCAGCGGGGAAGTCGGGCGCCCGGGTCGGGTCGTTAGGGCCAACCGGCCGGCTGTGCGTTTCCTTGATAAAGCTCTTGTCGTCATAGGCATTAGCTGCCTGTGCTTCCTTGGTCATTGATCTGGTCCTCATTATTGAATTGAAAATGATTTCTATGGTGTTTTGCTAGTAAATCCTTCATGCAGAGAACTAAAGGTACCCCTCATGTACTGAGGTCATCACGGGGCTAAGTGGGGCGAGGTACGGAGCGGAGGTTTCTGACAGCTCATGGGATAGAAACACGCCGGCGGCCAGTTTTTAACAGCCGGTGGCAATTCATGGCTTGGGTACAGCATCTTGATATTAATTGTGGCCTGAACAAATTGTTAGAAGGTGATTGAGGGATACTCTAGGCCTAGGAACTCTCTAGAGTAAGCGGGGCACCGACAGCAAGAAAATCTATATTGACAGACCTGATACTGTTCATCGAAAGTCTAGCTGCCCATGGGTTACTATCCCCCGGGCGAGACCATGGACGGAAGGAAAGGTATGGAGACATTAACGGGAAATTAGTGATACTAAATTCATCAGAATACTTAAGATGCTGCTCACCGCATCGACTACTCGTCGGTGAACATGCTCACGATGCCATCGGCAGCAGCATCCAATGTACACGATTTGAGTCTCTCCTCGCTGATGAGGAATGATGTCGGCAACCAAGACGGCACATCCTGGCCGAGCACCATCTTTGTCACTGCCTGCCCACTTAACCAGCACTTATCCATACCGTGGCCATTGAAGCCTCCTGCAATCCACTCCTCGGTGCCCGTCCGCCCTGTAGTTGCATGGCTCAGTTTTCCGATCATAGGCAGCCCGTCCGCAGTAAACCCCATGATTCCAGACCAGATCTTTTTGGTCTTTGCATCATCGGCGTCGAGGTAAATCTTGGGAATAATCGAAGAGATGTGGTTCCTCGCTGAGGGTGCGACCTGGGAATCATCGCTTGTTAGGAGGCTTTCAATCTCCTGACTCTCTCCTCCAATTACTATCTCGCCAGTCTTGGCATTTTGCTGGGCGTAATAAAGGCCGGTGGTGAGACACCTGGTTTCGAGATCGTAGCGACCGGCGTGCATCTTGGTCCATGAATATTTGTGGCCGAGCCGGGGGAATGCGCGTCCGGGGTCTTGGACTGAAACGGTGCCTCTGAGGGGATAAAGCTGTCCTGTCAGGCTCGGTAGCAAGTGGGAGGAATATCCGTCGGTGCAATGAATGATCCTGCTTGCTCGAATAATGCCTCTGGGTGTCTGCAGGACATACCCAGGCTCCTTGTGAAATGGTTTGTCATTATGGGATATCGAAACAACGGGAGTGTTCGGCTCAATGCTGAAGTGACGTTTGTGTGTGTCCAGCAGACGCCTTTGGAGAATAGTGATGAGTCGATAGAGCCATAGAGCACCGGCTCCCTCTTGGTCATAGACAGCGCGCCCGTCGCGATACTTGTACTTATCCTGGACACGGGCTATGTTAGCTTTCACCTCCATAGTCTATGTTTATTACAATTCCAGTCAGTTCACTTACATGGATAATCGCTTTATCTTCCACAAGCTTATGCCCGAGTGTCGTCTTGTTGACTGTCTCCTGAAAAAAAAGCCTCAAGGAACGTCTGAGGCTTTCCACAGTTCGCTCATCCGCGAGCGTGCTGCTGGCGATGACTTCACGGAACTCCACGGCCTCCCTTTCGGAGTCATTCATCTGGGCAATTAGAGCCTTGAGCTCTTTAATATTGGCCTCAGAGAACTGCAAGATCTTTACAGCTTCCTCGGTACCTAGTGTGGCAACCAGGTGCTCGAAATGACCGTAGGTATCCGAGATGAGATGGCCACCATTACGACCCGTAGCCCCACTGCAGGCATTGCGAGCCTCCAAGATGGTCACTCGAAGGTTAGAAGCCCGAGGGTGGTTGAGCAGGGTGTAGGCAACGCTCGTGCCGGTGATGCTGGAGCCGACGATGGCAATGTCTGTCGCTGGCGGAAGAGTCTCGGATTTGGCGGTGGCGACTGAGGCAGGCGGCTCTTGCCAGGCAGAAGAGGTCGGACGATCCGAAGGTAAGCCAGCCGTGAGACAGAGTCGGTCTTTGATCTGCTGCTTGAGCGCTATTAACCAAGAGGTTAGTGTCGGGGTTGAAGCCATAGAATCGGCTGTGGATTCCGATACATACATGTAGTGGCCATGATACACACAAGTCTCATGAAAAAGGTGGCTATTATCAGTTGCAAGATGCTAGACCTAAGATGGGCGGTATGAACAAGTGAAGTGAATGTGTTATAGGCGCTGTAGTTGCTTCCCTAGACTGGTGCCATGGAGGCGACCATCTCCGCAAAGAAAAACCGCCCGCCGGCTGGTTCGTTCTTCAAGCCCCTGGGGATAAAGATGAGCTGCACTGCACCCGTGATTCGACCGGACGACGATCTAACTAGACCATTTGGGGGCACAAAGTTGCATGTCTGCCCAGTCACCCATGACTACCCCTCGATGCCCCCTTGGCGGTGGCCTAGGTCAACATGATAAACGACACTCCAACCAACCAAGTCGTCTCGATTATATTGCCCAAGTTTAACGCAAAGCACCATCGGCATCCACCCCGAGCTTGAACTGGGTTCACCAATCAGTGGCTCAAGAAGTGGCCGGTCCCACATCACGGGGCAACGGAGAGACGACGGAACTCAAAGGAATTCCGCTCCTTGTTCCTCATAGGTCACAAAAAGAGGTCATCAGCCACAAGAGCACTGATCAGCACATGGCATCACCTGGAAAAGCCGCCAGCGGCGATATCTGCCAGCCAGATGGTCATGCAGCGGATGCTTAACTACCTCCGATACGAGCCCCACTTCTCTGCGCCGCTGCCGGCTCCTCAGTGTAAGGTAGGCAACTGGCTTCTGTGTATGGCCCGGAGCGTTGTCATCCCTTCAACAAGGTTGGTGAGTAATTAGTCCTATTTCATACACCGCATGCTTGATGGTGTGGTTGGCTCTGATATTTTATATCTAGTAGCGAGGCGTCTGTGGCGGGATCAACACAACCAGTAAAGGCGTTGGGAGAGCGAAAACTTGTTCAAAATTAGGTAGCAATATAATTGCAAGTGAGCTGTTTCAGCCTTAATTGCAACCAAATTGGAGCTTGCAGACATGTTTGGTTACTTGCTTTTCTCAATCTCAAGTTCTTCACACAGAAAATGTTCCAGTTTCACTACGTTGTCACGCTCTCATGCACTAATCACCACAACATTATAGGTTGGCTGCCAGATGACGACATAGTTACTATATCGAGTCACTGTTTACAGAACTGAAGAAGGGTACAGGGTCTAAGATCTTGATTTCAGGTGCAAAGGGATGCTGATCTAAGGGTTTTGCCTGCAAACAAAGGCTAGTATATCTTCCAGTAGCCTTTCAGAATGTGACAGGACAAGAACTAGATGTATAAGCAAACTATCCCCTAAAACCAGAGCCAAGATACTCACCATGACCACCGTCATCGTAGACAGTCAATCTTGCATCAGGGATGAGTTGCTGGATCCGATGTGCGCTCGCGGCCAGGGGGACCAGCTCCCCTGTGAGGTCCTCGGATGTGAAGATCCGGGCCGCTCGTTCGATGGCTAGTGCATCTGCGGCGTCAAAAATTCGTTCAAACATGTCAATGTCCTTGTCTGTTACGTTGCCGGCTGCCCCAACCCCGAGTGGGCCGCGGAAGTTGCTCGACACAAACTGAGAGCGATGACTCCTCAACGAGCCAAGTACATGGTCCCATAGCTCTCGAGGCGGACCATCTGGAAAGTTGGGTGAGGCGACAGGCAGAGGAAGAGAAGTACTGATCCAGACGTAGCCCTGCTCATGTCATTAAACGAATCCAGACGTGCGGTAAAGTACCGAGGTCCCCAACATACCTTGCAGTTAGATCTGACATACTCACTTAGGCCATGTGCAAGAACAGTCTCCCCAGTGCCCATGCTTGCGGCGATGAAAACGAAAGGCCCTGGCTTGATCTTCTCCAGTAACCCGACGACGTCTCGAGCTAGCACACTGTAGTCAATGTCCCCTTTGTGCTCTGGCCCAGACCAGTCACTCTGACCGAAGCCTCGCCTATCGACCGCGATGCATCGGAATCGATGACTTTCACACAAGCTGACAAGCAACGGATCATACATTCGAGATGAGAGTGGCCATTGATGGAGGAATACTAGAGCAGGTTTCCCACCTCCTTCTGCACCGCCGGCGACACTGAAAGGGGGGGGGTTCTCTGCTGGAACAAAATCGCGATAAAAGAGCTGGGCTCCATCAAAAGGGCTGGTGTGTCGTGGCATTTTGGCTATTTTTGCAGTTCTCGATGGCAGCAATCCTGTGATTAAACTTGACGACCAATGCGTTCACCATGGAACAAAACATGACGGCTTATATCAACGTCCCCAAGGTCTCAGCATCGGGTGTTGGATCGAGTGATCGTCAACACCACCTTCCCCCGCATTTCGAAAACTCCGACGGACTTTGAGATGTAGCTCGCTGCTTTCCATCAATGTGGACAGCTACCACTCTGCGGCAGTAATATTAAGATGTCTAGGAGGGTGGGCACAGTAGCCGGTGAAGAATAGTTACTGTCGTTTTACTAGGAACCTCGGTATGACGCAAATACCAGAGCTTGCTGTGGTCTCCATACGAAGCATTATCTAGATTGTAAGTGGTTTGATGGTGTATGGAGAGGATTCACCCCAAATCAGCAGACTGCCACACGATACCCGCGATGTTGGTCATACCTTGCTGTCGACACGACTATCTTACATGTACTAATAACTGTAGGGCTGTAGACTGAGGATACGGAGGCTTACTTGCGTAGGGTGAGGGTCCTAGCCCGTTGATACATTTCTGTTGCCTCTCGCTTTCATGCATCCACCCACTCCAAGCGTCCGATCTATGACGTCTGCAAGCTGGCAACTCGGTAGAGGGCGAGGACTCAGGCGGATACCAGAGCCAGTTCACATGCGATGTACGACAAAAACCCGGTATTATTTGGTAATATGGCCGCCTATAGCTTGTATACACTGGTCGTCATTGCTAAATCACCCGTATTGGAGACTACCATACGGCTCGGTCTTCCGGCAACAAGTGGGGCCGCCGAGGTTCGCGAGAAACCCCGTCCCGTCTTCCCCATATTCCCCGGATCTATCTGCACTGTGCTTCTTCCCCACGGGCTTGCAATAGGTCATTCAAGTCCAAATGGCTTCTATATAACATGCCTAGTACTACTCCGAATTCCATCTTGGCCATCACTCATCGCTATCAGAATCGAACATCGAATCAAACACTCCAGAATCTCCAGAATCTCAAACACCATTGGCAACATGTCGACTCAAACCCATCAGTACCAAGTCTTCATCACCTCAGAGGAGACAAAGGCGGAGGCTGAAAAGCGCCGTACCGTCTACATCCGCCCCTTCTTCTTGTTCTGGCTCAACTCGTTCATATTCGAGGTGACGATGCTCGTCATCAGCATCTTTGTCTTCTCGGGCTTCAGAGACATGTTTCCCAGGCTCATGTGGACCATCTTTTTCTGCCCTCTCGGAATGGGAGGAGCCATGGGCGGACTTGTCAATGCATTCATTGTCGACAAGCATTACGGAAGCAAAGCCGTCCACTTTTGCGCCATCATGAGCTTGCTGGTATTGGGGGCCTGCAATGACCTCTGTTATAATCTGGATCTTGTCTTTGGCTGGTTTGGGGCGCACGAACATTTTTGGTGGTGGCATGGTCGATACCCTATGATATACGGTGTTGGATTCATGACTGGGAAGCTGTTGTTTACGGATAAGGGACAGGAGAAACTTGCTGCCTGGGGTGTTTAAACGCAAAGAGCTGGACCAGAACATGAATCGTGATATCTACGGCGGATCTTTGTCACGTAGGAGGCAGTTGGAAGAGTGGATTGCTTCGTCCAGGCTGGATTGGAGCAATTTGTCCTTCTGTCCATTGGCTATGGCATCTACTCCGGGTTCCTTCTTGATCTGAGTATGTAGCTACGGCAACCTTGGGCTGGTACGTGATGTCCAAATAGCGAGTCGATCCGTAGCCAATCTCCACCAATCATCGTGGCGACGTGGACTAGATCAAGAAGTATCACCGCCATTGGCAATGCGACCGCATGGTCCGTTACTGAGAACATAGTTCAAGTTACCCCTCTGAGATGTCTCGAACGAAGTTCCCATGTTATCCTGAGGGTCGCACGTCTGTCCAATGACGATCTCGCAATTGCCGGCGTTGTCGTAGTAGGAGAAGATGCAGTTTGCGGTTTGCTGACAGGCCACGCAGCAGTCATAACCAGTGTTAGCAGCCCTGCTTAAGACCTGGTTCTGGGAACTACCAGAGTTGATATTGATGGCCGCAAGCTGGTGGCCGCCGTTGGCGGATGAGACCAGGTTGTTTGAGGCGCATGCAGCATAAACAGTCTGGGCTGGGGCGGTCTCGGTCACGGTGGCTTAAGGATGGTCAGCTAGCTTTTCAAGCAGCAAGTATTGGGGCGAGTATGTCTTACTAGTGGTCGTAGAAGTGGTAGTGACCGGCTTGGTTACTGTCGTTTGCGCTGTGACGGTGGGGGTGACAGTGACAGTAACACCAGTAGCAGTTGAAACAGTAACTGTGGTAGGGACAAACGCAGTGACGGTCCTGACATCAGTCGAGGTGCTGGTGGCAATCGTCACCGTAGTAGAGCGGGTCTGGACGCAGGTCGTGGGCCTGACGGTGGTAACCCTCACTGTCTTGACAATATTCAAGCATCTGACGGACTGGGGATACCATCTTCGGGCGATTCGGATAGAGTTGAGAGTCGAGTTGGAGCCGGAGTTGGGACCGGAGCCGGAGTCGGGACCGGAGTCGGAGTCGGGACCGGAGCCGGATCCGGATTTTCTCTTTGTGCATGGTGCTCGCTTCAGGAGTGGGATGCGTCCTGCGAGGGAACGCTTCTTCTTGGCAACGTAATCTGGCTCCTCGGAGAGGGCAGTGAAGCCTGCCGGCGGTAGCTGCGTTACTGTCGGAGTGGTAGTCTCGGTGATAGTTGAGGTACTGGCCGACGTGACGTTGCTCGAGACAGTAACGGTGTTGAAGACGGTAACTAATATCGTTAGCAAGATGGACAAGGATGTCAGCCATGGCAAGCTTACCAGCGTCAGTCGTCACGAAGTCCGTGGAAGTACCAGTAACCTGAACGGTAGTAATGGATCTGAACGACGTGACGCTCACCGTAGACGTGGCAGTGACAAAAGGTGGTGTAACAGTTTTGGTAACAGTGCGAGGTGCCGGGCAGACGGTGGTGTGAAAGGTCAAGCCAGTAGTCTGGGTGATGGTGGTACGGCGGACCGGGCTCACAGAGACTCGTCCAGAGGAGGTCACACAGACCTCCTGGCTGAAGAGGGTAGACTGGGCAGCTACCAAGCCCTGCAGGGCGGCCAGGACCAGGAGTTTGAGCTGCATAGTTGCGGCTCAGAGATGTTGGGATGGGGACTCGATCAAGTGAAGGGATGCTCTCATGCGGTGGCGGTGATGCCGTCAGGATGAGATGTCTCCTCAGCTTGAGAATTGTGAAGGACACCGTGGGATTTATATCTGTAGATGGCATATCGTGAAACTTCCCATCCCCGATTGCTTGTGAAAGTCGACGGACTTGACCGCTTAGATCTATTCCTTTCTTGTGTATCTGCATTCATGCGAGGGCTTGCTCTTGTTCTGGCAAGATTGAATTGTCCTATGGAAACCAATGAAAGCAACTCCTATCTCTCTCACTCCTCTGCATTTCTGTCTCCATACATGGTATTGACGTCTTCGGCAGTATGTCAACATCATCACCTGCTACAAAAGATATGGCAGCGTTAGCTAGGTAATAAAGGGTATCTTGGTGCTGCTTGAGTTGATGGTGACGCTATTGCCAGATGTTTGGGCGGCAGCCATGGTGAGAGGGGCTGCTTGGCTTGCAACTCTTCACGTACAAACACTGAGTCAACCGAGTCAAGGCCAATAGTCTCGTGTACTCCAAACAGCCATCTATCGTCATGTTATATGCCAAACATTAGTCTCGCAGTATGCAGCATCCAAAAAGCTGTCTATGGCAAACTGGTGGGAAGTATAGTTGATATCGAGCCGGCATGCTACATATCCACGTCAACGTGATTCTCTTCCGCATGGTATGTCTTTTCCAGTTTCTGAATACACGTAGCTATTGCACCAACTGCTAGGAAAACCCCCTAAACTGCAGCAAAAGTGTTGCAGGTATCAAGTCGGGATTAACTGCAACAGCGTCGGATGTGACCAAATCCTCTAAGCCAAGCAACCTCTGGCGAACTTTGAATGGCGCCAATCTCGCAAACACAGCCTCTCTAGACCAGAAACCCAAACTATGGTGAAAAGGTTTCGTGTTCGGCTACACTTCCCCAACTCTCTTCAGCTGCAGTCGGAGGCTTCACAACAGTCTCTCTTGCCGACTAAAGCTTCACTCCCCGCATCCAACGGCATAAGAAAAGTCATTGACCTGTATGCTTTCGGCCGAATGGCAAATGAGGCTGTCGTTGCATCCTTCCCCGACGCCTAATGCTGGATTAGGCTTGCGAGGCGTTGGTGGCGGTTCTCGGCCGAGATGGACGGAGAGGCATTCAAAGGAATGGAGCTTGAACAGTTCAGATCGATACTATGGTACACAGTAATTTAGTCCAAGAGGACAGATCCCGAGCTTTAACGCGAATGCGATCACAAGCCTAGGATTCAAACAACATGCACGTCCAAGTATCGAATGCTATAATTCAATCAGGATAACAATGTCAGAGGACACATTGAGGCTGAGTCAAGCCGCTGGCTTGAACCTAGACCCAGAAAGAAGCTTTCGTGGATACCTCCACATGCTGAAAAGGTTAAGCAATCGGGGAGACTGGCATCGGCGTGAAGCAAGGGTCCGTGGACGCATGAGGCTTGCCACACATGGCGCGTATGGTTGGGTTCAGGTCACTAAGAGCTCGTTGATGACAGGTGTACTCACCCTTACTGACCAAAGAGAAATTGTTTGTGAAAATCATGCAGAGTCTCACAATACGACAGCCCAAGTGTGACTCCCGTGTTGCTAGCCAAGAGGCCAGATATCCATTCCGGGTACTGTTTGTTCTGTCTTTGTACGGTCGAAAGACTGCAAGCCTACGGTTCACAACATTGTTCAAAGTGTCCCAGAATGAACAGACTCTTTACTATAGTCAGTTACTGAGTGCATAAAGATCATGTTTGCTCAAGAAAGGGTGCTACTCAGAAGGCTGGCCTTTGTTCTAGCGTGTTTTTCTTCATAATTACTACAAGATGCGGTCCACAGCTGACGATCATGACGAAGCGCCCGTGTTCAGCCCATGATTGTTCGTACTCGCGGCCTGTTTGCTGCCTCAGTCTTTAAAGATAGTCACAAGCCCAGTTCACCAAATGCCATGTTCGAAGGATAAATATAGCCGTTAGGAATGAGTTTTTATCGTCCAATTTCCTCAGTCACATCCGTCTTGCCGAGCAGCCCAACCCAGAGAATAGTCTTGAGAGTTCTCTCCATTTTTCACCATGGGTTCGCTGTTCACGGTTATCCCACACGTTGATGGCGGTGAAGGAGTGCCTATCACACTGGAAGATTTCGCAGAACGTTCTGCCACAGTGAACCTCAGGTACCATCACCAGATGCAGTATCAACTCCTTATTGGGTTTTTCCAACGCTTTGCAGGAACGCGTTGCCATCCTTCAGAGTTTGTCTCAGCGAGAAACCGTTCCCGTCGTGCTCTACGGGTACTCCTTCACTTCCGAGAGCACGGAGACCGATTCCACCTCTTGGATACTGTCGATGATGGTTGGTACAGGCTCCGGGCGCTTGCTCAACTGATGTCCCCGGGCGAGGAGGTCGGTGAATGGCCCAAGAAGACTTTCAAGTCCAGACGCTTTAGGTCTTGGTTCAAGAACGAACTTCGCCATTGGCTCGAAGCCCTGCCTGCATTTCTTCTAGAGGAAGCAAGCGCCCTTCGAATCATTGATGATCGCCAGGACCTGTTCCTTTCGCGTCTTGGTTTCTTAAGTCGCGAGAATAGCATCGCGACCACCAATGATGATGATGCATCGTCTGTGTTTTCGTTTTCGTCCATCGGCGAGCTGAGACTTCTTCAAAGATGAGGAACCCAGAGTGAAAAAATCTGTTTGTACACCTTGCCACTATTTTCTTTACTTTCTATGCCTCTGATCTGTTTATTTCTATCCGCACCTAGGGAAATTCTGGGCTTTTCGCGTCTCACGCTGCTATCTTCTCACTCCGCGGCACTAACGACGGCCCGTAATCTGGCGGATCTTTAGTCTTTTCTGGAGATAATTCTAATAATATGAAATATTGAAAACTCATAACTTGCCTGGCATCTCTTCTTTTGACTCAAATTGGTGAATGACCTAGTCTCGGACTCGTTTAGTTCCGTGATGTTACTTCACAGCATCCTGTTGCAGAGAAGAAACTACCCGCCAACGAACTCGTAGATGCTTCGCAATGTTAAGAATCTTAATTGCATATCCGTATGTGATCGACAATTTGGTGGGGGACAAAGGCGGACAAATGATCGGAGCGCTGCAGCTGTCAAGGGTGTGCATAAAGGCTGTCATGCCATTCTCGAACCCTCCTTTATTTCTCTCTAGATCACAAAAGGACCTCTTTAACCATTATTACTTCTATTCAGTTCTTAATCATGTCTAGCAGTGCTGATCCCGCCTCGAGACTAGCTGAACCCGAAGCTGCCGGCGTCACTGAGTCGGCTGCCGGGGCTAGCAGCCAGCCTCCGGTGTGTGCCGCGAACCCCCAGAGTTCATGCACGGCTCATGTACTAACCCATCACAGGCTGTGAGCACCGAAGATCGAGACTCTGGTCAGGATGATGACGAGTTGGCTGAGTCGACTACGTCGATAAGCGATAGTGTTCTTGAGTACCGGACTATCCACGGCAGGACGTACCACAGCGAAAGGGGGAATGCCCATTATTGGTACATCATTCATATCGTGTTTCCATAAGTATACGACTGATGTGATTGAAGGGGTTCGAACGATGAGCAGCAGAATGAGTCCATGGATATCAAGTAAGTTAAGGATGCTTCCTCGCCTGGACCAGTGACGTTGACACAACCAGCCATCATCTTCTCACTCTAGCTATCGGCGACAAGCTCCATCTAGCACCTTTAAAGAAGGAAGTCGAGGTTAGTTGAGCCTGTCTTTAACGGCAAATACACCCTGATTAATGGATTCAACCTAGAGAGCTGTTGATATCGGCACTGGGACAGGCATTTGGGCAATGTGAGTACTCTTCCGCCCGTGGAGCTGTAAACTAATATCTTTACCATAGTGACTTTGCAGATGAACATCCTGGATGCAAAGTAATTGGTACCGATATATCACCTATTCAACCTGGTTGGGTGCCGCCCAACCTGGAGTTGTACGCATGGCCGACAGCGTCTTGTGTTCACAATCGCTGACATTTGCCAGTCATATCGATGATTGCACGCAAGAATGGACATTTTCACCAGACTCTCTGGGCTACGTGCATATGCGATATCTGACCGGGAGCATAGTTGATTGGAGAGCCCTGTTCCGTGAAGCATTCAGATGCTGCAAGCCGGGAGGGTACATTGAAAGTCTAGAATCAGCACCATGGCTAGAAAGCGACGACGGAACCGTTACAGACAAGACCGCTATGTCTCAGTGGGGGAACCTCTTTGTTCAAGGTGGTCTCAAAATTTGTCGGTCATTCACTCTTGTGGACGATGAGGAGCAGCGGAAAGGGATGGAAGCAGCTGGTTTCGTCGACATTCAAGAATTCAATATCAAGGTAGGTCTGTTACCCTTTCCAATACCGAAAGATTTTGCTAACTTCACCACAGGTTCCTCTTGGAGACTGGCCAAAGGATCCGAAGCTGAAAGAGATGGGCCGATTCTCGCGGGCCACTTTGGAGCAGGACACCGAAGGCTACGTCCTGTATATGGCTACTTCGGAAGGTTGGTCGAGAGAGGAGGTATCAGTCTACGCTGCGAGGCTGCGGCGTGAAATGCGCAACAGTAAGATTCACGCCTATTTCCGCATGAAGGTGGTCTGGGGTAAAAAGCCCGAATAGCTTCGATATTTTGGCCTAACCGCCTTTGGTGATAGCGTCTCGCCATGGTTGAAATAAGCTTGTCAACATGAAACAACAATATTGACAGGCTCCGGGCAACCCGGATATGAGCTGATTTGCTGCCAAAGAGCCTGACATTCACACGCTTTCTCCTCAAGACTCAATCACGTTGTCTAAGACGATGCAAAGACTAAAAGCAGACCAGATTCTGCACCCCGGACTTGGCCAAGACGGCATAACCCAGCGGCAGTCACATCGCCAACGCTTCCACCTCCCGCATTCAGCGTCCGCGGCATTTTAAGTCGAGCAACAACTCTATTGCCGTGACTCGGTGATAGGTGGAAACGGGTCGCCATGGGGGCACCTCGGAGAAGGTCATTCCGTCACCTCTTGTGGGCCGCAAATCCTCCCACTCCGCCGGTCCTTGACCATTTGAGAGTTGGTTTCTCGGCTCTGGTTGGAGGATTCTGGGAGGACCCCTGCTGCGACAGGGACTAATAGGAAGCTTATAATGACACCTTAAAACAAAATACCACGGGGCATAAAAGGGACGGATGTCACTCGTATTGTCCCGGTAGAGGGAACTTCCCACTGTCTTTGCTCTCAACTCTATCTTTGAGTATCAGCTCGGTCAAGGCAACATCATGGTTCATCTGTCTTCCATCGCTACAGCGGTGCTGGCGTTTGCCAGCGCTGTCAACGCCGCCTGTGGTGACGGCAGCCCCCAAGCTACCGTCACTGGCTCTGGCACCTACACTGCCAAGGTCGGCGAATCCAACGTCTACTCTGGATCCGACTACCGTCTTGCTATTCAGACGGCCCTCGACCGCATCAGCAGCGGTCAGCGTGTCGTCGTTTCAGCCTCGGGCAGCATTGGCGCCTCTACTCTCACCGTCACCAGCGGCAAGACGTTTGAGGTCTGCGGCACCATCAACGTCGCCACCAGGTCCGGCCGTGGTGCCATCGAGGTCATCAACCAGAATGACGTTAAGATCCCTTACCTCAAGATGACCGGAAACCCCTACTTCGGTCTGCGCTTCTCGGGCACCAAGAACCTGAACCTGGGCCAGATCACCATGAACCTCAGCGGCGGTATCGGCATCCGTTTCGACCGTGATGCTGCCGCCAACTCCAATGTCAAGATGGACACCATCACCGTTACCGGCGCCGGCAGCCACGCCGTTGAGACCTGGAATATTGACGGTCTGGACATCAAGTCCGTCATTGCTCGCGATTGCGGCGAGTGCGGTCTGCTCCTTCAGAAGACCACCAACGCCTGGGTCGGCTACGTTGAGGGCAACAACGTCGGCAAGGGAACCGGCTACGCTACTCTTCGCTTTGCCAACAACAACGGGCAGCTCCCCGACGGCCAGTACACCAAGACCAACGTCTGGATCGACAAGGTTTACTCTCGAGGCGGCGGCCGCGGTATCTTCTGCGTCTCCATGTCTGGTGCTGCCGAGATCAAGCAGATTGATCTCGCTAACAACGGAAATAATGCTATCCTGATTGAGAACTGCTACAACTTTGCTATCCGGGACGGTACCATCAACGGCGGAGGAGAGGTGCGGGTTGCTGCTCGCAGCGAGTTCCCCAACAACAGCGGTATCTATGTCAAGGCCAAGATTGATAACACCTCTGTTCGGGAGTCTCCTTGCGCCGAGAACATTTTCTGGGGCATCACTGGAAATGCCTCCAAGAACGTCTGCAAGGCTTAAGCGCATTTGCAGGAAGAGATTCATCTCTGCGGCTGCCAGGACATCATTTTGTACATAGTGTCATTTCTAGATGCCGAGCTAGTATATATCGAGATGTCTCATTGTAAACAAGTGCCTGCCACCAAAATAGGAAATATTGTGATCGCCGTCCAGGACTCGCATGACCTCGGTGGCCTTTACCCCGACGTGCCGACCTGCCACTCTTGCATCTTGGCCCCGCCCATCACTCATGGATAGATAGCCTGGCTAAAACTAGGACAGTCATCTGCTTGGTGGATATTATGAAACGCTGCTAACTAGCTATGCATGTGGGTTACAGTTGCTGATGGTGTGGGCAACCTGGCTATTGGTGCGCCTTATAACCCTGGTCTGTCACAATGACACCCAGAGGATAACTGATCGGATAATGGGTTGAATGAGTGATAGTCCCTAGCGCACGAGATGTCGCAATTCACACTTGAATTGCTGTATACCTCCGCAGACGGTACGCAGAGGCGGTGTGCCGCGGAGGAATGAATGAGTTTGTGCTTCCTCGTGCCCAACACCGACTCCAAGCTTCCACAAAAATGATGGGTGTGGCAGCCATTCAGGTGAGTCCAGAGCAGTATATCTCAGCTTCTAAAGGGGCTTATTCGCTGTCTCTAGAGAATAGACGAAATCTTGAGAAGTATCAATCATAGACGTAAAATCCGTCTTTGGGTGATTCAACGACGTTGAGCAAGCCCCAACGGATCTAGCAAAGAGATGCATAATCTACAATCAGTCATCCCCCAGAAGACATGTTATCAAGGCATTTTGTGACATGTTGAATGAGGTCTCTGGATCCTTCATAAATAAAATGAATCCAGATATTCATATTCTTGGGCGGTCTGGCACTGGGGCTGGCGTTTTAGGCAACAGACCTCCCAGGTCGCGATGCCCTCACTCAACAACCATGGACTTTGCTCGGTGTCATCCATCAGGCCGATGGTCAAGTACACCGTTCCTTCTGTTTGCAACAATGATTTAACGGCTCATCACATGACACAATTATCCCCATCCCGCCATGAGGTTTCCACTGTTTGTTACCATGCGCTTTAACACAAACACACGACTAGATCACGTTCTTCCCAGTTATCAAGTATTCGATCGGGAGTATCTTGGCTCACAATAACACCTCTTATTTATTTCTCCCCCAACATGCCCGACAACGACGACAGCCCCCCACGGCCCGAATCTAACAAGAACAATCAGCCGAGTGATTGCCCAACGAACGAGTGCCCCGAGCAAGAAACGACTGAGCATAAAGCCCAAGAAGAAATCAAGATGCAAAATTCAGCGCAAGAGAACGCTAGCCACAGCCGCAGAGAGTTGACTGAAGCCGAGCAAGACATCGAATTCGAGAATTGGGTCAAGACGTTCGAGGCTGACCCCGACTCTGCTTGGAAGCAAATCCTGAGGAAATTTGAAGCATTCGCCATGTCTTGCCAGAGTGACGAGGAGGCTACTCAGAATACGCAGAACACTGGTAGCCCATCTTCCTTTCTTGCCGGATCCTCTTCAGGCTGACCACTTGCTTCGTGCGATGCAGATGAGTCTTCCACAAATTCAAGTGCCACCGAATGCGAGTCGCGAGATGTCCCGCAAGACAAGCCCGATGATGCAGATAACACCTCTCAATGCGAATCGCCAGATCTCCTAGAAGACCTCCCGGATCACGCAGATGAGTGGTGTGAATGCGAGCCGCCTGACCTCTGATTCGGGTTTGAGGCAGATATGAACACGCCCAGCTGAAATCCTCCCTTTTCGTCGTCGAACTACGGTATCGTCAATTTGAGAGAACAAGCCTCTCGCCGCCCATACAATGAAGTGAGTGATAGCCATTACATACGACATGTTTCGGCCCAGCTCAAAGCGGGCAGATAATGCGAATCGGACAAGACGGGTCTCCAAAGGCCTCCCGCACGAACCACAAAAACATCTCTTTCTGCAAGGGAGTCGGAGGCTTGAAGAAAACGAGTGACCAATTACACTTGCAACAGGTGGAGGGTATAATAGGGGCGTTGATAGGATAGCTTGTTAATAAATCAACTTACTTGGGTGCTTTCGCAGACATGACCATGTGGCTGGCTAGACTGACAAAGCCGCAATAACCGGCATATAATAGCATCTTCTCCTACAGCGGTGGGATGAAGGCGCGGGGATTCGAGATATCTCTATGCAGCGAGCCACTGTCAAAGCGCCCACACAAGATGTCTCTTCGGATCTCAGTGGCTGGCTGACTTGAGAAGACGGCAAACATCAGATATCACACGGGACGACGACGCGTGATGTCAAGTGTTCGGTAACTTGGTGCTGTCAGATCTTTGTCCAGCGGCGTTTTCGTACTGAACAAGGGTAACCTACCCGTCATAGGCGCCCTACATGGTTGTATGACCACCCATTGACCCAGCCGGTGAGAAGAACGTCAAGTAGGTTCCTCACTGATGTTTGACATTCCTTTCACGGGGGATAATTCTACCTCGGTTACATTCGATCCCGTTTCCGACCTGAAAGCTTGGTACTTCAGTCAGGAGGGTGTCAACCGCTCGACTCACCACTCGACCACGTCTTCGGACGGACAGATTGTTGGATCGACTTCTTATGACTACCTCAGTGGAAAACACCCAGTTCCTACCTTGGGTGACGCTACTACGGAGGCTTTCTTCTACCAGTCTGTTATTTCGTTTGTGGAGAAGGACATTGCGAAGTTGCCTTCGTGCCCGCAATGATCGCCGGTTCAAGGGAAGTAGACTACGAGGGGGTTGTATGAACAAAGCAAGAATTTCTCAAACGATGACACGCCTTTCGAGCTTGGCTGAGTCTGGGAGAGCGACTCGGCGGCGCCAGAGCTCTGGGCTGGCTTCGAAATCCAGCAAGCACCAAGATAAAGAAGACAAAGTAAGGAAGAAGGAGTGTACAGAAATAGAAATAATTCCACGTCTGGGATTGGTCGGCATGTCTGTGCGAGAATTGTGACTTGAAAGAAAGCCGCTGAGAAGCCTAAATTTGGATGTTCCAGATCATGCTTCCTTTGTTCCACAGACATCACATGCGCAAAGCCACACTTCTCTGCCAGCTGCCTCTAAATACATGGTTCTCGCCTCGATCTCGTTTGCATCTTTTGTTTTTCAATTTACCACTTCTCATTCTCCTGTCAAGTTACAACTTATCACCTGCACACTCCAGTCAACAGCATTGCTCAGTCATCTTCAAAACCATGGTCAGCTTTTCGGAACGAGGCATGAAGCATCAGCCAAAGAAATCGGCCGAGCTCCCGAGGGCAGTTGTGCCAGAGCCATGGAAATCTACTCTTCAGAACCTAATCCAGGGTCCAGTCTCAAAGACCGACATCTTTTCATGCCTATCCTTCAATGAAAGGCCTGAAAGCTGGATTTTCTTCGTTGTCGGCGGGGGGGCTTCCATGCCACCCGTCTTAAATCTTGAGATGTATCGGCACGTTGTTTTCGCCATCATGTTGGAACACTGGGTGGTTGTCCAGGTGGACCTCGTCGATTTGAACGCAGCTTACATGGACCCCAAGAGCTCCGACACTTCCAGGACTCCCAATCGCCTCAAGGAAATGCTGGTCCGCTGGCTGGGAGCGCATCTCGGCGATGATAACATCAGCCAGAAGCTCAAGTTGTTTGAAAAGGTTGTTTTGAGCACATAATGACGCTTTTACCCCTCTTGAGACGACTCACTAACGCAAGCTGTGTAGGAATGCGACCAACACAACGATACCGGCATGCTTGCTATCGCCAATATATATGCTCTTGCCAGAGGCTATGCGTGCGCCGCAAAGACGGACCCCCTCCGCCTCCGCTTGGATCTCATCCGTAAAATGAAAGTCCTCAGGCCTTCAAACAAGCCATCCCGTCGGCTCAAGCAATGGACCAGCGTCAATGGTTTGCGAACTGCCGACTCGCTGTTTGAGCTTGAGATGCCACCAACAAAGCCTCCGAAAGGTAATGTCGCCGCATCCAACAAGCCAAGCTCCCCATTGGCTTCGTACACGATGTCTCCTGCTGCCTCTGCTTCCCCCGCGGCTCCCTCGAACAAGCGCAAGCTTGAAGCTTCTTCAACTATCACTGATGTTCCGGCTAAGCGGAGACAAGTTGCGGACTCGTCCAAGGAGGAGACTTCCTCTTGGTTTTTCTCTAATTGGTGGAGAAAGAAGACGGATCTTGAGGTCGCGCGAGAGTCGATGGCAAAGCTTCAGGAGGAACTAGAGAGGGCCAAGGCGAATGTCAATGACATCAAGCACGAGATGAGAGAACTGGAAAGGACAAGTGAAAGCCTGTGAGATAATGATCGAGATGGATCGTTGTTCGGCTTACGAGGCGGGCATGCTTCCAACTTGTCTGCGCATCAACTAGCAGGTTTGGACGGCAGAAGGGGTTTTCTTTTGGCGTTGATGGCATTCTTATTTTGACTTGATTATTGTGTTATAGGAGAGAGGCCTATTGAAGTGGTCTTAATGGCTTCGAAAGCCGTCTATGGTTCTTACCTTGCCTAGGAAGCTTTATTTCGATATTTGCACAAAATTTGATTGACACGTTAATTAAACACAAGACACATTCATTGCAATTTTCCAATACTTGCATGTCAAGCTACGACCAAATTTCTTCACCCATAACCCACTATCACTCATAAAGATACTTGATCTCCTTGCCGGGGTTAGGCTGTGCAACAAGACCAAGCTGCTGCAGCGCAGTCAAGGTACCCTCCTCAGCCGTCTCATCAACAATCTTGCCGTCCTTCAGAGTAAAGATGGTGATTCCAGAAAAATAAATCTTCCTGCCGGTGTTTGCGTGGTCTAGAGAGCCAACCGCCAAATCGCTAATAGCGACACCAGTGTGCGTCCCGCCACCAATCCATCGCCCAACAACGTAGGGACCGCTCGCAATGAGGGGATGCTGGTAGACGCGGAACGAAATGTCCGGGAATGCCTGTGATAGTCAGCGGAGAAGTCTCGGCGACAGCGGCAGCATAGGGAGAATGACTCACCTCCTTCAATCCTCGCATCATCTCCTTGGCAGCCTCCTTGCCATAGCGCGGGCCATGCATGGGATAGTTGATGACAAAGTCGTCAACGCACAACTTATCGACAATCTCGGGGTTGGCCTTGTTCCAGTACTCGTCGAAGAACTCGGTGACGACGGCAAGGTTCTGTTGTTCTTCTTGAGTAGGCATTGTGGTGGACTCTGTCTCTGGGACCTGACTCTCAATGGATGACGAGCTGGGCCCAAGTGAAGTTCGCTCATATTTATATTTGTGCCATATTACCATTGGGTGGTTCTACTCGAGATTCGTTGCTACTAAATTTACCAATAGTTGCACTGCAAATAGACTTTCCGAATGACTACAACTAGGTTGGGACTTGCGGGCAAATTGACCAATGCTATTTCAGCAGAGTGTTGAAGTATTTAAGTGGCATCATGGCTCATTTGTCACTTTAAAAACAACACGCATGACTGCTCTCGATTGATGTGGTCAATGACAGCTCCAAGATGCCATCAGCCACGATAACAAGGCATACAGTTATAAACACATCACAGCATTAAACTTCAATGTCCGATAAGGTTGCCAATCACCCGGAAATTGCAGCTGATGAAACTCGGCCTTTGCCTTACATGAGTCCATCCCTCTTTAATATGCTCCTACCAGTAAGTAGAGCCCACTTAACATTCAAGGATGCAAACGAAAGGGTTACTCAACATTGACGTAGGTTGGTGTTCCGACATGGCTGTGATTCCCAACATGTGGATCAGCATCGAGATCAAGCGGGGTGGGGGTTGGTGGGGAGGAATCTGATAAGAGGTACTTGTCCTAGCGTGACATCTGGCCCGCGAAACGGGTACTTCTTAGCAGATCCCGCTTAACATTCCAGCCTCCACCAAATGATCTATCCTCTACCTGATTGGACAAATCACCCGGATAATCCTTCCGAGGAGATCCGATTGGTTTAGCGGGATTGCCAAACCTGAGTTCTCCTCGTGGTTCGTCAGCCAGCACAGATCCAACATGTTTGAAAGCTGGTTTCCGAGCAGATAACTACCCAAGATTTGTTTTATTATTCCACGCAACGGAAATCTATTTCATTTTGAGATGTAAATAGAGAGATAAGTGACAATTAAGTGCATCATATCAAACAGAAAGGAAACATAACATCTCACATCTTACCTCTACAGGTATGGACAGACGGGGCGCGGTGAATTGGCAGCTGTGTAGGGTATACCGTAGAAACTCCGTTAATACCCCAGCCTTCTCAAATCAGAGCTCAAACCTTACTTTTCATCTCCGTCTTATATCCAAAGTATCCAGTGAATGATCGTCGTTGGAGCAAGATCCGCTTTGTTAAGCCCTTGAATTTCTCGAGTTTTTACAGCCAAAGAGAAATGCCCTCTGGTACCTACTTAGGTAAACCAAGACACTAACACTTCTTATGGTGTGTGTGGCTACTGGATAGAGATTTTCATGGAAATATGTGTCGCGAAAGGACGTGTTAGAGGGAAGAGGCGCTGATGATGAGCTATTATGAGATTTGCTGTAAACGAAAACTAGAAAAGAGTATAAAACTACAGGGCTAAAGGTCCTAGTGTTCATCCGGGGTTAAATCTACTCAAACAATTTCGTCTTCATCACAACCCCAAGAACAAGATTTGAGCTGCTCCCAACCCTGATGAGGCACGCTCAGGTGAGATAGCGGAACTTGGGGTGCTTGTCTCCCATGAGGGTCACATCTAGCTGCTCATGGTCCTCGACGGGTCCAAACTCGCGGTCTCTCTTGCGATTCTCGTGGTCGAGCTTGAAGTGCAAGCCCAGAGACAGAATCGTAATCATGAATGTGAGTGCACAACCAATGGCGCAACCCCGGACGAAGAAAGGACTATACACGTTAGTATATCTATCAAGGCAAGATATTGAGAAACAATACTTACGCGTCCTTCTTGGGATACACGGCGCTGCTGAGAAAAGAACTACACTGCCCCAGAATAGCAATGACGGCAATTCCGATGCCGCGCTTGGTCTCGCCGCCTTGGTTGTTGAGAAGCCAGGTAATGTTGAGTGTAAGCGAGGGAAAGACACCCATGACGGCGAACCAGATTCCGAGATAGCGAATGTTCATTCTGTTGGTGTCTTCGACGATGGCTAGGAGCAGGTACCCAACACCAGCCATGGCTGAGCAGCCCGCAATCACGAAGCCGCGGTGCCCAAGCTTGTCAGAGAAGAATGCCGCCGCGATACAAAGGATGAATGCGGCTGCATATGGAGGGGCAGTCAAGCCTTGAGCCTTGATGCTGCTATAACCGAGGGCCTGGACGATGGTTGGGAGGAAGTTGGCAAGGCCGGCGAACGAGTAATTGCAGCAGAAGTGGATAAGAGCATGCACGTATGGCTGGTAATCGCTGAGGCCAGCTGTGACTTGCTTCCAGTTGAGCTTTGTCTTCTCTGTGGTGTCTCTTGTGCCAAGACGAGCGGTCGCTGCCTCCTTTTCGTCTTCGTTCAGGAACCTGGCTTTCTGGGCGGAGTCGGCAAGGAAGAAGTAGACAAAAGGTGCAACGATGATGGCAGGGGCGCCCTCTATGACAAAGATCAGTATTGAGAAAAGAGAGTGGCAGATTAAGACTCACCAAGAAGCAGGATAAGTCTCCATGGCTCGAGAGATGCCTTAACCCGAGCGATGCCGTACGCGAGCGAGGCTGCAAAGCAATTCGCGAGAGGCGACATTCCAATCAGGATAGAGACACGAAGTCCTAATTCACGACGCTGGTAGAAGAGTGATAGATAGTATGGAGCGCCGGCACCAAAGGCGGCTTCGAGAATGCCCAGTGCAGCTCGGCAGGCGCAGAGACCGGCCATGTTCTTGACGACGCCGGTGAAGGTAGCGACGATCCCCCAACTGATGACGGTCAGCGCATGTATCGGAGAGCGAAGCTAAAGACTCACAGAAGACATAGAGTCGAGATGTATAGATGTGCCGGAAGAAGCTTCCACAGCAGAATCGTCCACTCGAAAAGCGTGTAGCAGATGTAGAACGAGTTCAGAACCCAAGCCCACTGTAAAGGTTAGCCTTTTCCAAACCCAAGCGGTATCTGCCTTCTCCTATACCTGAGAGTCGTTGAGTCCCAAATCGTCTTGGGCTCCAGCAGTTTTGGCATTGCCAATGTTTCCACGATCGAGGTAGGATAGGACGTAGAGGACGCAGACGAGAGGCATGACGTGTCGATCAAACTGAGGCGTTTGTTATCACAAGATCTTGTCAATATAACGAGGCTGTTTACCTTTCGCCTGATATGCATTGACAGCTTCTCTGGCACGAGAATCGCAGTGTCTCCAGCGCTCTTGGAGTCTCTCCTCTCGCTGTGTGAGACGGCCATCTTGAGTTCGGCGTCCGCCATGTTTGGTACAAAATATGGTCTGCTGATCAAGTGGGAATGTGTCGTGAGTGTAGATGGCAACAAGACCGAGGAGAGAAGCTCTCTTTATCTTACTCTGAGAGATGGGCCACGTATCTCCCAGGGTGACTTGGAATCTCCTTCAAACCGAAGCCTGGACCCTTCCCCAGATTCTACCCCGTACGATACCCTGGATCTAAACCTAGTTGTGTGGATTCGGGTGCGCAGATCGTGGGGAATTCGGCAAAGTCTAAGGAGAGGGGCTGGGACCACAGGCGCCACCGGGATTTTCGGGAAATTCGCAGTCCGGGGCAAACATTTGAGACTTTGTTTGACGTATTCCAGATTCTTGGGGGTAGACCGAGGCTAACATGTTCCGTTCGGATCGAGAACTGAGCTTGCCGAGCACTGTGCCTGAAGACGAAACTAGGGGTGAAGATCACTCTGACCGTTGATAGCTAATGAAGTGAGCATGGATCTAGACATAACTCTGCTGGCAAAAATGGGTCGGTGCAAAAAGTGCGGGCTAATGTATTGCCATCTAATCTAAAATCTCATTGTAAGATACGTAATGGCAAAAAGTAAGGCTCAACAGGAATCAATGTTGGTGATGTCAAGTTAATTGATGCACTAAGCACTGCAGGAAGCACGTAATCACAGTAAACAAGCTAACTACTGAACCCTTGTGAGCTTCTCCGCCAAATCCCAGTACTCCTGGAATCCCACCGCAGAGCATACATCCTCAAACCGCATGATGGTGTCTGGCGACTCGGTCTTCCTCAGCAGCCCCTGGAGTGCCCCTCTCATGGCCTTGATGCCTGCAGCCAGGAGCGTCAAAGGATACGCGACGCTACAGTAGCCCATGGCTGCAAGGTCATCGTAAGACATGGAAGGGGTCTTTCCACCTTCGATGATGTTAATGAAAGAAGGGATGTTAGGACCTAGGTCTTTTCGCGAGCGCTTCATCTCATCGACTGACGTGATAGCCTCGATGGCTACAGCGTCAGCGCCTTCATCAAAGAATGCCTTGGCCCGTCGGATGGCTTCTTCGTAAGAAATGATGTGGGCATCAGTTCTGGCCAAGATGAAAATGTCAACACCCTCATTTCTAGCTGCCACTGCCGCACGAATCCTGGACACGGCATCGTCGAAGCTGACGACCTTTTTGTCCTTGGTGTGACCACAGCCTGGTCATGGTTAGCAAACTTTCGCAAGTTGTTAAAGCGCACACAAAGGGCTCTCACGCTTTGGGCTGACTTGGTCTTCGATCATGATTCCCGCAGCACCGGCCTTTGCATAGCCTTGCACTGTTCTCCTGACGTTGACTTCATTACCATACCCGGTATCCCCATCAACCATGACGGGAACGTCAACAACTCTGCACACCTCAAGAGTGCGATGGACCATCTCGGCAAAGCCAAGATATCCAGCATCAGCCAGACCATGAGAGGCGCTCACTGCGTAGCCACCAAGAAAGACCATGGGGAATCCAGCTTCCTCAACAAGGCGGGCGGTCAAGCCGTCCCAGGCGATGGGGTGCTGGACGATCTTGCTCGGATCAATATGAGCTTCAACCATCATCTTTCTAAGCCGAGTAGCTGATTCGTTGCGCTGGGCTCCTCGTTCAAGAGGGTACGGGTACTCGGAGCCATTGGCGTTTGCGTCCTTGGTCACTTGAGCGGGAGACATCTTGAATAGGATGAGTGGTGTTTTCTTGAACAATGATTGTGGAAGGGATTAGGAAATGAAGTCGAGTAGTTGGCAGTTGAGACAGACTTTGATCATAAGCAAGCCTTCTGGGCGTCAGATGCAGGTGCAGCTATCTGAGTAAATGTCATCGGAATTTCGGAATGAAATGGCCTAGATATATCCTGTAATTCAGCTTGATTGGGAGGAAAGTTCGGAAATTTCGGTTTGCATTGAATTCTTTCCTGGTGATTTCGGTAATTTCAGCTACAGCCGGATATCCGCCTATATCCGGAGGACAATGGCCATCAACTCCCTGGAAACAAGCAACCATCTTCAGCTGAGGGGTCTACTCATCCTGGAAATCTTTCAGTTTCGATATAAGCCAGTTGAATCCCTGACGCCGCTTGAACCTTTGGTCAACGAAACCCTTTTGTCGATATACACTTCTTAGAAGATGCCTGCAGCCACAGAGTCTCACATTCCCCTCGCCCAGTACCTATGGACGCGGTACGAGAAATGCCTCACCAATACCTCGAGAAGTGGGTGGCTAATTCGTCGATAGAGTCCGGCAGTTGGGTGTGGGAAGCGTCATGGGAGTGCCGGGTGACATGAACCTAGAGCTACTAGACTACGTTGACCAAGTTGACGGATTGTCTTGGGGTGTGTGATTTCCTCTGGAGTCGGGGTTTCAGGACTGATAGAGGTCTGCAGTTGGAAATGCCAACGAATTGAACGCTGCGTATGCCGCTGACGGCTATGCGAGAGTCAAAGGTTGCCCCGGCGTCAGTAAGTGTTTCATTGATTCCGTTTACTCACCTCGACTGACATAAACAGTCGTGACGACGATGGGAGTGGGAGAATTAAGTGCCCTCAATGGCGTTGCCGGCGCCTATACCGAACAGGTCAAGCTTATTCACATCGTTGGCACAACCGCGACCCATGTGCAGGCTAAACGTCTCATGATTCACCACAGTCTTGGGCCAAACCCGGACCACAAGGTGAGCGACCGAGACTTTTCAAACAAACCCCCACTGACGACTAGGATAGGTCTTTGAGAAGATCTCGGCTCATGTGCGATGTGCTCATGCATGGCTGGAGGATGCAGCAACCGCTGGCGCTGAGATTGATGTGAGCTGGCCCTGGCCATACAACTTGACGAATAAGACTAATCCCGCCGGTAGAGAGTCATCAGAGAATGCATGTTGCGTTCACTGCCGGTCTATCTATTTGTTCCCATGGACTTTGTCCATGCTCCTGTAGATGCTTCACCTCTTCGATCACACATTGAACTGAACCCTCCCGTTGACCTCGCCAACGAATCAGAAGCGCTTTTCACCGTCCTCAAAGCCCTCCAGTCAGCCAAGGATCCCCTTCTGTTGGTCGACTGTCTCACAGATCGTCATGGTGCTGGGCAGGAAGCTAGAAAGCTAGCTGATCGCCTCGACTTTCCCATTTTCTCGACGTCCATGGGAAAGACGATCATTGATGAGACTCATCCGAGATACTGCGGAGTATACAATGGTCAAGTCTCTTACCCCGGAGTCAAAGCCGCTGTGGAGAGAAGCGACTGCATTCTGAACCTCGGACCTCTTCTCGCTGACAGCAATACTGGTGGACACACAAGAGAGATTCGGCCTGAACAGGTCATTCTTGTTGAGCCTGACACCTGCACAGTAAGCCAATCATGATTCAAGTTGGCAAGAATGTGACTGACATGGCAGGTCTTTGGGACCACGTATAATCAAGTCTACCTGAAGCCATGTAAGCCACGTCCAGCTCTCATCCTATTCTCGCAACATTCTTATGTATCACAGTTCTCCAGAAGCTATTGAGCTCGCTGGAAACCGTCAAGCTGCCTTCCCCAACGCTACCAGTCCTGCCGAGCCAACCAGTGCCAGAAGACGCCGATTCCAAGAATATTGTCCAATCGTGGATCTGGAAGCGTCTTGGTGAGCTTACTCGGCCAGGAGACATTCTCATCGCCGAATCTGGCACGGCCCAATTCGGATTTCCAGATGCCACATTTCCAGCCGGTGCCAAGTATGTGACACAGGTCTACTACGGCAGCATTGGGTACTCGGTAGGCTCCTGTCTGGGTGTAGCGATCGCTCAGAGGGAGTTACAAGCCGAGACTGGCAGCAAGAATGGACGAACTATCCTAGTCGTCGGAGATGGTAGCTTGCAGTTGACAGTGCAAGAAGTTGGAACAATGATTCACCTAGGATTGAATCCTCTACTGTATGGACCCATCTCTGGCCATCGTTAAAGATATGACTAACCAGCGGGCAGCATTATCATCAACAACAAGGGCTATACGATCGAACGAGCAATCCACGGCCCTCAGGCTGGCTACAACGACATCGCATCATGGCGTCATCAGTCTCTACTTACGTTCTTCGGCGCAGCTGATGCCGAAGAGTCAAGCCGGGAGGTACGCACAAAGGAGGAGTTGGACAAAGTGTTTTCACTGCCAGAGTACCAGTCTCCAAAGAACATTCAACTGCTTGAGGTGCACATGGACGTCATGGATATCCCCTGGCGATTGCGGAACCAGATTGCCATTGTCAACGCGCGAGCCAAGGCGAGGAAGGCAGGCTTAGAAGCCAGCGTCAATAGCACCAGCGGTGCAAAGGCTAGATAGCTTTGAAAGAGTTAGAATATTGTATACAATCAATAATATGCTCAATATTTGGATTATCTTTCAACTGTGTGGTTATCCCTTTTTCGCCGCACGCCGATGTTCATAAAGAGGCTGATTGAGATCTGTATACCTTTTCTCCAAAGGCCAGAACCCTCATATTTTCGCAAGACTATTCATTCTGTGCTACATCACTGAGTCCTTAATGCACACATATCTGTGACATTGAACATATATGGTAATGATGGAATCGGCCTCGGGTAGCCAAAGCAACTAACTATATGGTCTATATGGTGGGAAACATATCAACTCCCATGAGTGACTGAAGGAACGTGTCGGTATCCAATTGCGCCATAGAATCCTCCCACTCAATAATTGAACTATCAAATCCGGTCCATTGGATGCCTTCCGCATACCCGGTTGAGGATAGCCATTGGGAAACTCCTGCACTCGGCAGGGAAACAGTATTGAAATCCATCTGGGTTCTACTATACGTCTTGTTAGCAAAGCCTGGAGCTGAGGAAGGGAGGGGTCGGTACTCTTGGTTCGAGAGCGAATGCACAGCATTGTCAGGTGGATATGACCCGTTCCAGCTAGATTCATCTAGTATCACATTCCGGGCCTGTCTCGGGCCAATTGTGAGAGGGATCAGAGAAGATGCCTCTGGTAGCCTCGATGGATCGAGGTCTTTCATTAGGCCTCGAAGTAAAATAGAGTATCGGAGTGCTGGGTGTGCAGCATCTATGCTGCACCCTTCAAGAACCGCCACGGTATCCTTGAGTGTGGCAATTAAAACCGTCTGATAGGATATACTAGGAATACTGGATCGAAGGACCTGACTTGTGTTATCATGAGGGGTTCACCACCTTGTCACGAGGGGACTTCTTACCTGGATCAGAAACACAGATGCAAAGACAATCTTCATGTAATGCCTCGAACTAGCGTATCGAAGTGTGTTCTTACCAATTGGTGAGTGGAAATGCAGCATCAGGCGAAGAAGTAGCTCTGCCGAGTCGATGGCTTGCTCTATGTAGTAAGCAAGTGAGGTTGGTGGGAATTCCCAGTCGTTTTCTTGCTGCTCGAAGGAGCTCCGTCCGGAAAGGGAGGCCGTATCTCTCCCTCCTTCCGCTAGTTTGAGATATGTGCCTAGGCTCATAGAGAACTCGTAGAGTCGAAGGTACTCAAAGTCGATCCTTAGCATGGCCCTTGAGAACTCGGACATGCCAGGGGCGCTGGCTAGGATATGTTAGCGTATGGAGGGCCAGTGAGAAGTGGGTTCTTACATTCCCACAGACTGGCATACTGCGTCTTCCAGTTCTGATTCATCATGTCGAAGTGCTGTAGCAGCGCTAAAAGGCGTTGATTCGTCTGTGACGCGTCGGCCTTGGGTTCAACAATACCATCTCCAGTCGGTGGGTGCAAGACATCTTGAGTGTGGGCCAAAAGCTTCAATAGCTCCACAAAGGCGCCGTGAAACTGATCCGAGACGCCGAGACTGAGATTAGGTGTAGCTCCAGTACCGCTTTGTGGCCCGTCAAGTCTCATGTTGCGATCGTGGAAAGCCTGGCTGACCTGAGTGAGGTCCACATCTTCAAAGCTCATGAGAGCCGGGCGACCCAGGCGACGAGCCAGCGACTGGGACATTATAAGACATCCGAATAAAGTGGTCAGATAACGGCTCGAAGTCTTTAGCACCGGGCATATCCTACGACTCGGGGGCAGAGACCGTAGAAGAAGAAACGCATTGCCGACGTAGGACCTGGGTGACACCGTCAGTTAAGACTAAAGAGCATCAAGTTCAGGACTCACCAAGAAACCTGGTCTGTACGGAAAGCAGGCTGAAGGATGAGCTCGCCGGCTCGTTGGCCATGGGTCGATCTGCCCTGCGGATTGTTGTTCTCCACAAAGGCGTGAATAGGCTTCGGTAGCCACTCAGCCAGCATAAGTAGAGTCTCGACAACCGACAGAGGGGACTTTGGCCTGACGCCTTCAAAGACTACTCTGGCAACCTGGCGCTTTGTCCACAGCCAACAGCTATTGTGAACCTCGCAGCTTCTCTCATATCCACCGACAGTATGTCTCGGGAGATGATAGTAGCGGCTGGCAACTGTAATGAGGCATCCTAGAAGTACATCATCTTCCTCGAATAGCGAGCGCATTACTTGTAGGTCGGGGTTTGGTCCGGTGAGGCATGTGTAGTAAGCGTCTGGGATGAAAGGGAAGAAGGGATAGAGGTCTCTGAAAAAGAAGCAAATGTAGGCCAACGCTTCGTCGGGCGTAACGATGTTCTCCCAGAAAAGACGGCAGCGAAAACTCGCTACTGTACCTTGGATATCGGCATTCTCGCAAGGTGAGACTGGTGATTCAAGCCTGACTCGTTCTTCGGTATTAGTCAACCCTGATATCCCACCTTCAACTCTATTGTCTGACGTCGCTGAGATGATCGAGTGCTGTTGGATCGACTCCTCAGGCGGCTCTGCATCATCCCCATGCCTCGCGGCCGCGTCCGACAAGAATAAGAGCGCATCTGCAGAGCTTCGGACGTTGAAATGATCATGGCTCTATGAGTTACACGGGTTAGCGGCATGAAAGGGCGGGAAAGATTAAAGACAAGAGCGAGGTGCTACGGACGATGTTCTCCCCTGTTGGAGTTTGTTTTGGTGCTTCAAGCCGGGCTCGCTTCTCCTGGGCTTTCCTCGTGCGAGTACTCGTATCGTAGGAGCGTTTCTTGGCTTCAAAGACGCAATCTCGGCCATCTCTGAAGCTGACAGTCAGCAATAGTAAAACATCAACCCACTGGGGTCATACTTCAGACACTGAACACAGCTCGCCCCGGCTCCTCTATCCTCGATGATGCAGCGGACTTTGCGCGCCCGGCATGCCGCACAAGCCTTGTACGCCCGCACAGCGAGGCCAAGATCCGGGATTTTCGGGTCTTCAAGTTCGCCGGCGCCTGATCTTTGGTCGAGCAGAGACATGATGGAGTCGACATGAAAGGAAGAGGACTTCGGAAATTTCGGAATATTCGCAGCGGGGCTTCCCCATCTTTATACACGCAGGCTGGCGCCATGAAAGAGGCGTAGGATGCGGGGAAGAAGCCGTGAGAGCCGAGAGCCAGGATCCGGGGAGCAATGAAACTAAGTTTGTTTAGACTTGGTTTAACTTGGATAGTCGGATAGTGCAGGATGCACCGTCTCAAGAGTCTGGTCTATTTGAAAGCCTTGCCGTGGCCCGTGTCTCCTCTCGCATCCTCGACGAACACCTATCCTACACTCTTTATACTGTGTTTTTCAACATGGCGGCGAGTGACTTTACAGCTCAGCTACTTGTTCTGCTGAGGACGATTCGGCACGTGCAGTTGAGTGACAAAGTGCTAGGTAGGTCCTTGTCAACGCGTTACCCTCCAACACGCCCAAGCTAATACCAAGTCAACAGTATCCAATCTGTATCAATTGCCGCTCAAAGTTTTGTCTGCCGTTGCAGATCATATAGCACAGGATGGCTTCGAGAGGGAGGTTGGTGCACTGAGAGAGGTGTTACGCATCGCCACAGCCTCCCCAGACTACGGCGGGATGGGACTGTCGGCGGATCACGTCTCCGCGACTGACGAGGCTGAACTGCTGTTACTGGTCTTTGCCTGTAAGTCAAACTGACCCATTCTATGCTTCTGTCCTGTCAGGCACTGACGCGACAACGAAGGGCTTGAGTCGCTGAATTCGGCCGATCGATCACGGAAACCTCTGGCTCCTCTTGCAGTTAGGCCTGTCAACCGTCCTCCCATGAATGTGACAGAAAAAATCTTTGCCTTTCATGATACATCACGAAAAGGTTGGGTCCGACCTGGAGAGGCCATTCTCGTTTCTGTGGACTGGGTTTTGTCCAGCGAGGCGAGCTGGCACGTAAGTCGAATCTGACCAGCAGGGGGCTGTGGTAACTAACAAAAATTAGAACATGCTCAAGGTTTATCAGAAAATGGGAGATCCTGGCATCTTCCGCAACGACCGCTTCTGGCTGGCTGGCGATCACGTCGTGGACCCTCGCCTGATGGACAAGCCCCTAGTCCGAGAGCTTGTTGACGAGATGGACATGGCCCGGAAAAAGTTCAAGTTGACACAGTTCCAGGGCAGCAACTACACCATCATGCACACAGAGTTTCACCGCGAGCGAGCACAGCCTGGCCAGCTCACCATAGGCTCTGACTCGCATACGTGCAGCGCCGGCGCTGATGGGTGCTTGGCCATTGGCCTGGGTGCTGCCGAGGTTACCATGGCGCTGGTGACGGGTGAGATCTGGTTCAAAGTGCCAGAAGTTGTTGAAATGCGACTAGTTTCCAAGCCTCGACGGGGGGTTGGCGGGAAAGACACCATTCTTCACATTCTCAAGGAACTGAAGCGAAACACTGTTGCCAGTTCTCGTATCGTCGAGTATACCGGCCCTGGATGCAGATGGCTAAGTGCGGATGCTAGATTTGCCATTGCCAACATGACAACGGTAGGTCAGAGTCCGTCCTTGGATAATGGCTGTTTCTCACCCTGGTGTAGGAGTTTGGAGGAATTACAGGAATCTTTGCCCCCGACGGAATAACCGAGCAGTTTGTCCGGTCCCGAAAGACTGGCCGCCACAAGTCTGATTCGGTCTTCTTCAAAGCTGACCTAGGTTGCTCATATGCCACCTCACATACCATTGATCTCTCACAAGTAGAAACAACCATTGCGCGCTATCCAAGCCCCGACAACGTGGTCGGCATATCCGACATGGCCGGGTCTAAACTAGACGGTGTCTTTATTGGCGCATGCACCACGGCTGAAGAAGACCTTGTCCTAGGCGCTCTTGTTTTACGAGCTGGGCTTGAGAAAGGGTTGAAACCTGTTGCCTATGGACAGCGGCGCGTTGTCCCAGGGAGCCGTCCTATCGCAGATTTCCTGAGGCAGACTGGCCTTGCTGAAGTCTATGAGAAGGCTGGCTTCACGATTGGCGTCCCTGGATGCAGCTACTGCGTGGGCATGGGTGCTGACATGGCCGCGCCTGGTGAAGTTTGGTTGAGTAGTCAAAACCGAAACTTTGAGAACCGCATGGGAAAGGGTACGTCCCGTTGATCCTGTCTCGGCAGCTCTTTATGGCTAACGTCCAGATCCAGGTGCCATCGGCCATCTGGCGTCTGCCGCCACTGTTGCCGCATCATCATTTAGCATGACTATAACATCACCGCAGGAGCTAGTCCACAGCATCCCGGATCAACTATGGAACCAAGTCAAAGGCAGAGGATCGTTGGTTGATCAAGCTCCACCTGATCCGCTTTGGGTCGAGCCGCCGGCTGACGACCGCGAGAAGACGGAGGAAGAATGCATTTCAAAGGACTCTAATGAGGATCCTTTCGGGGCTGCGAACCACAATATCATCAACAGTAAGATCTACAGGCTTGGCGATTTTGTTGATACCGATGCGGTGAGTTGCGACACTCTCTCGGCCTCGGACGGGGTAGCCGACACTGACTGTCTACAATGAAGCTTGCCCCGGCACAATTTGCTCTTTCGTCAAAGAACAAAGAGGAACTGGGTCAACATTGCCTCGAGTTCACAAATCCTGAGTTTCGAGAGCTCGTCAAGAAGGGGCACACTGTTGTCGTTGCTGGGAAGGCGTTTGGATGCGGTTCTAGTCGACAGGAGGCCGTACAAGCATTGATAGGGTTGTGTTGCTCAGAAGCCGACATGAACGCTCCGAAATCAAGTTTTCCGTCTGACAGTCACGATAGGAATCGGAGTTCAATGTGTCATTGCCGAGTCATTTGCTTTCATCTACAGTCGTAACCAACCCTCATTGGGACTATGGGGCATCACAATGGTGGAATCGCGCTTTTATGAAAAGGCACAGACTGGAGAGACAATCAACATTGATCTCGGGCTCAATGAGTTGACCATTGGTGGCGAGCGGTTCCGGTTTCAGTTGACCGACATAGAGAAGGCGCTTACGAGGCGTGGAGGCATTGTCAAAGCTTTCAACCAGCATGGAACAAAGGTGTACAATGTAATCACGAGGAATAAGAGTGTTGACACCAAAAAAGTGAAGGAGGTAGAGGTGCAGCCAGCAGATGGTATGGCATGGTAGGCGGCGATTTACAGTCTCTTTTTCGTGCTAGCAAATATCCTCATGCCGACAGAAACGCGTCAAAGCGTTCTTTTAATCGTTCTACTATAGCCCCTGACAGGATCTGCAAAGTTTAAAGTTTAAAATAGTGAGATAACACTCCGTCTTGACGTTATCGGAGCAGTCAACCAACTCGGGAAGGCTGTTTCCGCATCCTTGTCGCAACTCCATCCGGAATACGACTGAACCCCCTGTAAACTAACGAGATAGAGCTTGTGGCAGGCATATTTAGACACCTTCCTGCTTTGGATACGATAGGTAGGCTGCTTGGAGCGGTGACTATTTATTGACTGCATACCCGCCTATTATGAGTGCTCATCACCGACACGCAACACCCAGACTTTGACATAGAATGGCTCGTCTTGCGTCTCTGGTCCTCATCTTTCAAGCCATCGGGCTGGCCGTTGCCCTGCCCGCCTCTCAAGTATCCACTGCGCCGGCTGCCGGGCAATGGCTCGTGGCGCTCAAACCTGAGGTGTCCTCCGATTCCGACTTGAAGCTTCATGCTCGGTGGGTCTCCGAGTTGCACGCCAAGAACGTGCAGAAGCGTGACGATGCCCCCACTGGACTTGAAAAGACATTCCAGTTTCCTGGTTTCTCGGCTTATGTTGGGTCTTTTGACGAGGACACGCTTGATGCTATCAAGCATAACCCGAATGTGAGTGCCCCTCCAGAGATAGAAAGAGCGACAGAATAAAATTAAACACGATATGTAGGTTACCGCCGTGGAGAAGAACCCAGAGGTCTTCTTGGCCTCTCCAGTCACGCAGGAGAACCCTCCCTGGGGCTTGTCTGCCATCTCGCACGCCAACCCGCCCTCTTCCTCCTCCAACTACAGGTTCGACTCCAGCGCGGGTGCCGAAACCTTTTCCTACGTTCTGGACTCTGGACTTCTGGCTAGCCATAGAGAGTTTGAGGGAAGAGCTGTCCTTGGGTATGACGCCACAAATGGAGCAGAAACTGATCACGGCCACGGTACTCACGTTGCGGGCATTGTTGGTGGAGTTACGTACGGAGTCGCTAAAAAGACATCAATCATCGGTGTCCAAGTCACGGGAACCGCTTCTGGCTCTGGTGCATGGATCTTGGACGGTCTAGACTGGACCATTCGCGACATCCTGGCCAAGAACCGCGTCGGAAAGGCCGTCATCAACATGTCGCTTCTTACCTCTAGCTCGACCATCGTCAACAACGCCGTTCAGGCCGTCATCGATAGCGGTGTTCCAGTTGTAGCGGCCGCAGGCAACTCCAACATTGACTCGGCTGACTGGTCACCTGCTAACCTCCCCGCCGCCATTACGGTGGCTGCTAGCAACAAGGACTATCAGCGATGGAGAAACTCCAACTGGGGCTCGGTCGTGGATCTATTTGCGCCGGGCGAGAGCATTACTTCTGCTTGGTACACGTCATCTACAGCAACTTATACTACTTCTGGCACGTCCCAGGCAGCACCACATGTTGCTGGGGTGGTCGCGTATCTGCTTGCTCTGGAGGGCCCACGAACCCCCGCAGAGATCAAAGCCAGGATTTTAGGACTAGCCACTAAGAACTTAATCTCGGATCGACGGGAGGTCCCGAATCTGCTCTTGTATAATGGAAATGGCGCCTAACTTGAAAGGGCCACAGCAGACCACACGGGGGAAGCAAGGATGGAGGCACCACGACGCTGGTCGAGAGATGTTCAAAGTAGAACTAGAGCGGATTGAAGGAACGATAATGGCTTCAATCTTCAGCATAAATCTGTCAATTTGGAATCAAGCCAGCACTACGCAGCATCAAACGTTCTGGTGTAGGCAACATTATAGATTGCTATAGAGTTCCAAGGTCAAGATCCTATCGCCACTACCCAATGGCTATGGTGAAAGAAACCCCGTCGTAAGAAAGTAGATTATCAAGTATTCATCCAAATCCATTGTTTACTTTGCCTCCGAGTCAATAGTCACAGTCTTGGTAGCCAGGTCGACCTTGGCCTTTCGGAAGTCCCTAGCCTTGACTTTCTTCTCAAACAAGATATCAATCTCAGCAAAAGTGCGGTCCTTGGTCTCGGGAAGTCGGAAGAAGGCCCAGGTGAGACCAATGCACATGATGCCTCCGTAGAAGAAACCAGACTTGGCTCCCCAGTTCCAGGCGACGCGCTGGACCATGCGGGGGACGAGCTGGCCGTAGATGAGCACGTTGACGTTGTAGGCGGCTCGGGCGACGGCGACACTCTTGATTCGGAGATAGCTGGAGGGGATTTCGGTGACGACGGTATAGATGATGGGACCGCAGGTGATGAAGAAGACAAAGTACTCGATCAGGAGGATACTGCCAATGGCGTAGGCAAACTTGGTCTGCTTGAGTGTGTCTGGGATACCCAAGAAACCGATGAGGATCGAGGTAGAGGCCATGAAAGTTGTACCGCAGAGGATCAGGGTTCTCCGGCCAACCTTTGGAATGACGAAGAAGGCAATGATGACACCGACGATGGCCATGGCGTACTGTCCAATGCCGAACTCGAATGAGGCAGAGGTGGGAACACCAGCTTGCTGCAGGAAGTAGACGACATACGAGACAAGCGGGACACAAAGTTCCTGGATGACGTATGTGGTAACGGTGATCTCAGTGCGTCGGAGGTTCTTCTTGCGGAAGAGGTCCTTGTATGTGCTGGAGGTTCGGTTCTCGTTCTCGATCTGGATGGTGTACTTCATCAAGGACAAGGAGTTGGCAATCTCCTCCTCGGTGCCGCCCTTGGATTGAAGCTTTCGCAGGGCCTTCTCAGCATCTTCGTGACGGCCCTTTCGAGCAAGCCACCATGGAGACTCGGGCGCAAAGTAGATACCGATCGCCAGAGGGATAGGCAGAATCCACTGCATGGCAAAGGGGATTCTGTAAGCCCACTGGCCCTCCATGGAGAGGAAGCCTCGGAGGGTGCCAGTGCCGATGAGGTAGCCGATACTCCAGCACATGGACACCAACATGGTGAGGTAAGGTCGCAGGACGTTGGGGGTGACCTCGGCGGCGTATGTCGTGGTGAGAGTCTGGAAAACACCCCAGGGGACACCGAGGAGAAGACCAGCGCCGAGGTACATGTAGATGCTGGTGGCAAAGAACTGAAGGAAGATGAAGCACATCATCAAGAAGAGACAGCCCAACATGACGATTCGGTAACCGAACCAATCAGCCAGAAGACCGTTGAGCAGAAGACCGATGATCTGACCGACGTTGACGCAGTTTCCGATGGCGGCCTGGAGGTTGGCAGGCACCTGATAGTCGCCTGTGTCCTGGAGCTCGCCATAGCGCTTCTGGAAGGCGGGGAAGGCGAAGAAGGCGGTGATGAAGGCCTTGTCGAAGCCCTCCATGATCAGGGCGGATGAGAAGAGGAAGGACCAAGCACAAGCCTTGGGGTATTTCTTGAGGCCCTGGATTAAGCCAAGCTTGTGCTCAGCCTCGTTGCCCTGCTCGGCACCCTTGAGGAGGTCATCGACGCTGATGTTCTTCTCCTCATCCTTGTCGGGGAGGACATCGACGGTGCCGGGGTCCTTGCGGTCTTCCTGGTGTTCAACCATGTTGGCGAGGTTGTCTGTCGTGTCTTGAAGAGTATGATCTCGAGATGAAAGTTCACCGAGTCTGACCTTGTAAACTACTCCGCACGGAGAAGAGGGGGGTATATATGCCCTTGAGTCAGTCACTGCTGCGCCGTAATCCAGGCTCGGTCATGTCGGTCGAATGGATACCGTCTCATGCTGGCACTTAACCCGCGTCTCGGGGCAAGATCCGCCGGGGTATGAGCCTGGATTGGTGGAAATACCCAATACCAAGACCTTGAGGGCCTGATATTATCCACGTCTTCCCCGCCCTTTTCCCCGCGTTTACCCCAGGAAAGGTTAAACTTGATTCCTGCCCAACCCCCGAGGTTATTGTCAAGCTTGGCTTTATTAAGTGATTACGGGGGCCCTGTTCCAGTCACACTGCTCGGTTCATGGCTTGTCCAAGCCTACAATTAGCGGCAACACCCCCAACCCCATTGTGCTCTCTTTCCCCCAAACCTGCCCCTTCTCCGACCCTTGTCACCCCTTGACTCTTGTTGGTCACGTACTCGCCACTCGGGACAATGTCGACCGCCACTGTGCGTTGGCTGGTTGCCG
>SSHR01001061.1:0-11803 GCA_006518225.1 Fusarium neocosmosporiellum | reverse complement strand
TTATCAAAGAAGACGTGATATGTCGCAAGCGGCAGCGTATTACATAGGGCAACAACGACGCCCTGTGTATTATTCAGAGGGATAAGCTTGTCATTGACTTCTCCTTCCTTCCCCTCTTGCTTCTTCTGCCTCGTGCCTTTGATCTTTTTCTTCGTGATGCCTGCTGCGCCGTATTGTGAGTCCTTGAGGTGCCATAACCAGTGAATAAAGAAGCCGGCTTGGGCTACAACCCAGATTTTGAAGCCTCGAGGAATAGGCTTTCCTTTGACAAATGCTGTATCGTTAGATCGGCCGGTATAGCGTATCATGCCCTCATCTACAGCGAGATGAGAGCCCGGGTGAAAGAGCGCTGCCGACATCCTCTGTATATGCTCAGACCATTCTTCAACGCCTTGGAAAACCTTGGGTAAGTCGGCATCGTCGGCTTCATTGATCTTCGTGTGGTCGAAGATGCGTAGATATCGGTGGATGAGTTGAAACCTCCGCAGAGACATGAACTTCATGATTGAATGAAGAGGGTGTTGATCTCCTAGCCCAGGGGCTCTCCAGTGGCTCGCGATGGTCTTTTCCTTGTGAATCCCTATGTAAATCAGCATGCCGAGCCATACGTAAATCTGCGCGGCAGAGATCCCCTCCCAATCCAAGAGGCGCGAGTGTTCTTCGAGGGGCGTATTCCAGCCATCGGCGACCCCATTTTCGAGGCATCTGACGACCCAGCTATTGGTGTATTCGACCCATTTCTGAAGCAGCGATATAGGCACAAAAAGCTGGAATAGCTCGAGCGGGCTCTGGGGCAGTTGATTGATGTGAAAAGCACGATATTCTACGTTGAAAGGTTGAAAGTTGAAGCCGCGAGCCTTATCGGCGGGGAAGTCAGGGCGCCTTGTGNNATTTCTATGGTGTTTTGCTAAGAAATGCTTCATTGAGAGAACAAAGTGTACCCCTCACGTACTCTCGTCATTACGGCGCTAAGTGGGGCGGGGTACGGAGCGGAGGTTTTTGCCAACTTATGGGATAAGATGCCTCTTCTTAATATAATTAGTATTGATGCCTATTAATGATCCTTCTATATTGCATTTGCCTTCCTCAGCGGCGAAGAAGAAGATGACTTTATCTGGGTCCTTGAACAGTTGCGGTATATATATGAGCTTCATGGAGTAGCTCTTCCTTCCGTGATACTCACGGATCGCTGCCTTGCTTATATGAACGCCATCTCCTCTTCTTCTTATTTCCCCGAGTCAGCCTTGATCTTATGTCTATAGCATATTAATAAGGCTATCTTGACCCATTGTCAGCCCGCATTTGCTCGAGATAAAAGCAATACTCAATGGTAAGAAGAGTGGAAGTATTTCTATGATATATGGCACGAGATCATTGATTCAGCCACTGAGGATATATATAACGAGAGGCTTAAGAAGTGGAAGAAATATTACCTTCCTATATACCTTGAAGAGGTGGGCTATATCATGGAGACCTAGCTAGACCCCCATAAGGAGAGATTCGTCAAGGCCTAGGTTCACCGATATCTTCACCTCGAGCAATTTGTTATATCATAGGCCGAGGGCATTCATCAGCTTATTAAGAGCCATATGAAACACAATTAGATCGACCTTTTTGATGCCTAGAGGATTATCAAACTTATTCTATTAAATTAGCTTTCTGCACTCAAGTCTAACCAGGCCAGGTAAGAGATTACTATACCTCTTGATATCTCTGGGGTGTTATATAGTAATATCCGCGGCTGGGTCTCACATGAAGCCCTGCGGAAGGTTGATGCTTAACGGGCACGATTACTAAAGGAGCTTCCCGCGTATACAGGGGTCTTCACGAGAACTCTTAGACTACCTTATGCTCATACCCTTTAGCCTTTATTAGTAGAAGGTCAGCCCCTTCAGCTACATCATCTCTATTTACATTAGCGCCTCTAGCGCTCGGGAACCCCCCAGCTTATCATCGAGCCTTATAAGCTCTTTAATCATCTAGCAGCCAGCTCGATACTGCCACCGTCAAGTACACAGCGTAAGCCTTCTGCGTTTAAGGCCATCGAGAGAGCATCACAGCCCAGAGCACCGCCAAAGTATTTAAGATATCATCAGCATAGCCATAGGATGAACGCCAAAGCGTGCCCGTTACGTTATAACCATCTACTAGAGCCTCCTCCTCAGGAATCAGAGCCCCTTCCTCAAACCACAACAATAACACACACGACAACACACACGGCTACTCGCTCTATAACCCGCTCACCCCCATCGTCCCCATTAGGAGCCTCTATTGTATCTAAGACTATAGCGTATATAACAACGCATACGACAACGCACACAACAACCCATGTGGCACCGCCTATAGCTAAGCCAGCAATAACTACTACGCCACCTACGCCCACACTACGACCTAATAACCCCCGGGCGATTTACCAACGATATAAAGAATCACGAGAGGCCTAGTATACTATGTTGCCTCGGGGAGCCCCTAAGACTAATCAGCTATATCGGAGGGCTATGGGGCTACCAGCCCGCTATAGTAAAGCGGACTATAACTAGTGCCTTGACTATAAGCAGATAGGGAGACATTGCAAGGAGGGAAAGAGTAGTAAAGAGTGGACCAAGGAGGAGCAGATGAGTTATCTTGACTAGGATAGGGCTAAGAGTGAGCGAGTTGAGCAGAACATAGCGATAGAGATGGCACAGCAGCCTTTCTCGGCGCGGCGAGGTATACGGGAAATATAGGATGCTACCGAGAGAGATATTAAAGTACAGGAGAGATTATATTAAAATAGGAACCCCAAGAATAGAGAGCATCTTTCAGCAGAGAAGTCCCTGCCTTATATCTTTTATGCATTAAGGTAATTCACTTATATCGTCATAATCGCCGCGGTGTGCTTTATAGCCTTGTGTAGCCTAATGCGCTGCCAATAGCTAACGCTAGTAGATGATATATTATTCATTGAATAGCTGCATGCCTAAGAAAAACACGTTCAAGGATCTCATCAAGGGATACGTGGGAACCATCTCGTTTGCTCCCATCACTGAAACGCTGCCAAGTCCGGGATTTGCTAGCATTGTCGCTATGCGCGTGTCGAGCATCTTCCCCGACTTTACTCTTGATCAATGGCTCCAGCCACTGGCCATCGCCAGAATCAAGCTGTTTACTCAGATCCAAGGGGGAGCTTCTGTGTTTCGGCAACTCTTCCTCACCGAGCCGGGAGATTCCCTCGCCAAGCCAGGCTGGTATAACTCGTCGTATCATGCTCAAGCGTTTGAGAAGATTGGCAACGTTGGAAAGAAGCCATTTGCAGGGCCTATGTTGGTGGTGCAAGGCCCCGAGGACGTTTTCGCTGCAGAGACAGTCACGAATAAGACTGTAACAGAAACGTGCAAGTTGTACCCGGACCATGCTCTTGAGTACATGGTTGTGGATGAATTTGGTCACACTCCCATTATTACCGCGGCTCGGCTGCTGTGGATGAACTGGCTGGAGGAGAGGTTCGTGGGCAAGAAGGCGGATGCTGGATGTAAGAGAACTTCTGTCCAAGGATGGCTTGGCAGTGGGAAGCATTTTACGGGCAGCAACTCTTACTCTCAGTGGGCTGGAGCAGCAGAGTATCGGTACCAGAACGCTGGTTCTGTATGATGTGGGACCTTGCGTCGCGGGAAACTGTTGTTTGACCCAAACGGTACGATATAATACTCAACCTACATCCGAGGGCTCCCTCGTCGGGAGTCCAAGGCCTTCTAGTTGATGATGCAGCTCAAGGGACGGCTTGCGCTCTAATGTCAACAGTAGTGTAGTTCTACCTATTAGGACGAAATCTAAACTTGAGCTACAAAGGAAACAAAACGTACTACCGCAAGCTACAGCAGCGCTATAGTAGACAAGAATAAAGGAATAATCCCACCACTGACTCAAAAAACACTCGGTGCTAGACATGGCATCCCCTTGATACCCAACACGTGAAGAGGCCCAGCAAAACTCATTAGTTCAAAGAGAATGAACTGCCAGGAGCTAAACAGTAGCTCCACGACCCCCATAACCCAAAATAGCCTCCATGTCTGTCTCGCGGTATCCACGATACGCGCTAAAGTCGAGGTCCAGCTTGCGCCAGTCCCAGCCGTTCGCAACGTGGGTAAAGACAAACGCAAAGATCGGCAAGAGCAAGACGTCCAACACGCCAAAGATGATGGACCCTACTGTTGAGCTGACCTTGTGGCCACCGTTGCTGATGCCAAAGGCGATTGGGTAGAGGAACCATAGGAAGTTGACCCACCCAGCCAAGATCATGTAGTCTCGGCCGATACCTCGACGCGATGCCTCCTTGTAGCCCTCATTTAGAGTGCTCATGGCGAGAATGAGGTACGAAACGGTGCCAAACGCAAAGAAACCCCACTTGTAGGAGGTCAAGGTCAAGGCGGCGGTAAGGTATGGGAGGATCCAGAGCCAGGTGATGGCCATGTTGCAGGCGATGGTGGTCCAGGAGACCCCGCTAGCCAAGCCGAGGCCGAGAGCGAGAGAGGGAAAGGCGACGAGCCAGTTGGCGTATCTGGCAAAGAAGAACGTGGTAGTCGCGGCTTGGCCGTAGTAGCTGACGGATCCGACGAGGACGGCGACGGTGAAGAGGTAGTGGAAGACTCGCTTGCTTTCGGGGACGACGAAGCAGAGGGACAGGATGGTCAACTGTAAGAAACCGTCAGCGGAGAATCTGGAAGGGGTCTCCTGGAGGACTTACAAAAGTGACGATGTGGATGGCCGTAACAGCCCAGAGCCAGTTGATTCCATGATTAAACAGGGCCTTATCGTCCTCCCTATTTGGGTTGATTGCAAAAACCTCGTTGAGAATGGGTAGGATATCCATGTTGTCTTGTGCGAAGACTGAAATTTCAGCTGACGAAGGAAAGGGATGAGGGAATGGTTGTCAACATAAGCTAGGTCAAAGGGACACAACGCCTCTTATGAGCATGCGAGCAAGCCGTTGTGGTTACTTTGTTCCAAAAAGTTGAAAACTTTACGGAAAATGGTTTTTGGTGAGGTATTGTGCTGTCACTCAAGATCGGAAAAAGGGTTTGGGCACCAGGGTTTTTGATGCGGAAATAAGTTTTGATCCCTGCAGGCAGCATCATCAAAGAAGACCTCCATTCTCCCCCGATTGGATGAGAACGTTCACAGGCATGATGACATGGACGCGAATACAGCCGTTGACACCTTGCAGAGCGGGTTGGAAGACATCGTCATTGTGCATGTGGCTCTCTGACAGAGAGCAATAGCAAGAACGAAGACGATAGCAATGGGTCACAATACCTGCTAGATAATCATGTAAGTGGGATGAATTGATGCATGTTATGACAACTATCAAAGAACTGTATTTTATCGTTTGTCTTTCATTTCCTCTTCACAAGTACAAGAATGCTCCATCTTCTTCCTTTTGTCATTGATGCCTTGGTTAATCGGGCCGCGGATGCTAGCAAAAAATGAATGAGAAGGTTGGGCAGAGAGAAAAATGTTAGACGCAAGAAACACGTTGCAGATCAAGCCCGGCTCTGTGGCAACTCACGTGTGTGTGATAGCATGGCTTGAATAATTTCACTCCGAGCCAGTGAATAAAGGCGAGATATCCGCGAGGAACCAGTTAGTTTATCGGTTAACATCACCTGAGTTGCAGGACTGGCTTTGGCTTACCTTCAACTGAGACACGGGACAGTAGCAAGCCACTGTCGCGGGTCTGCCAAGGCATCGTTATCGTCGAGAGGGCTGGATGACGAAGATGAGTCGAACTAAGGGTCTAGCTACTGCACTGTGTCCCTTTCTCTCAGCTGGGCTCTGTCGGTTATCGAGTGCTGGTACGACAGTTATTCCGGTCGATCTAGGTGAGTATTCACTGTGGCGAACTCATGGATATATAGCTCACCACCATCGTCGAACACTCTCTGCAATTGTCAGTTCTCCATGTTTTTTTAACAATCACGAGAAATAAACATGCCACTCGGAATCTTTTCTTCCTTGGCTTTGGACCTGGGTGGCGTATTGCTGCACTACTCAGCCAGCAACGTCAAGTCCCTTAGTCTCCACCAAATCAGCAACGCCCTGGACTCGTGTGTCTTTGTGGATGGCCGAATCGAAAACGTCGTGGCAGCGCAGTCCCTGGGCTTCAGAGGCTTTCATTTCAAAGACACAAAATCAGTGGTGGCGTCCCTGAACAACCTCTTTGGTGACCCGGTTCTCGAGGGTTGGCGTTTCTCAACAGCAATGCAAAGAGGATTTTCTGCGAGACGAGTACTGGAGTGATACAGCCTGACAACTATTACCAGCTCATCATACTCGAGCATACTGGGAACAGGTGAGTATTGCTGAGAATATGCTCTGATACAATGACTGATGAGTTGCAGAGATCTGGTGACACTGGAAAAGACTGGTCCAACTTGGAACTACTTTATTGACGAACCCGTGTTCTTTGATACAGTGTATCCAAATGATGTAGATACGACGTCGTTGGCCATGCTACTCCTCGACGACATTTCACCAGAGGAAGAAGCATTCGCTGTCCAAGAGATTCTATCCTATCTCAGCCCTGACTGTTTACCATATGTGAGTCACCTCTGATGCACAGTTTCACACTGTAACAGAAATCAGTGTTGGCTGCAGACTTGTCGTCCTCGATTCTGCCATGGCATTTGTGCCAACGTCTTTCGTTACTTTTATCTCAGTATCCAGATCGACAAGCTGCCCGATATTTACCAGTATCTTTGCGGCTTGTTGCGGACTGAAGCTTATTTACTGGGAACACGCTACTACGACAATGCGGACTTGTTCCTGCACCTCCTCAGCGATGTCTGCGGAAAGTGTCCGAATGATGAGGCGCTGAGTGAGATGCGGCGCCTGCTCACATCGCATATTCAGGATCGCGTGGGGTGTAATAGGTATGTTTTTGTTTCTGCTCTGCGCTCTTTGGCTGCTCAAGCGCTTAGAATAGAGGATAAGAAGGATATTAAGACGTCGCCGGAAACACAGGAGATGAACGGAGGTTCTGAGAGGTAGTGGCTGTGGAAGTATGGCAAAGAGGACATCAAGATTGGGAGTCGCGGCGTTGTCACGGCCATGGCAGTGAGGGCGATAAAGGAGGCTCGGGAGTATGCGTGAATCTGAACTTTACAGTTCCAGGTTGCCAACAAATCAGGATCGACATGTTACTTTTTACACTCGATTGCGACATGCTCTCATCCGAAGCCTTGATTCAACTCTCCTTCGAGCCCTGAATGACCAAGAACTGTAGTTTCTACTCTTGAAACTTCTCCTTGAGTCATATCATCTTTAGAGAATCGCTGTTGGGCCAGGCAGAAGTGGTACTTTGCATCAGAGTTAGATTCAGGCACCGTAACTTAAACAAGAACAACTGGCAAACTTTCCCATGTAACAACTTAACATGAGTCAAAATTGCGTAGGATTATGCTTCACAACAAGTGATTGGGTGTTTTGCTATTGCCGGAAGACATGTCAATGCTTGTTAACCACAAGCTATTTAGCAACCCAGTGAGCAGTAGACTCGATTGTACAAGGTAAATTGAATCATACGTGATTTCATTTATACAGATTCTAAGTTCAATATTTCATCCTAACTCGACCTGAATGGCGGATCGTGTGAGACCAGAAAGTTCAACTACGCCATGAAACTCTGTTCTACTCACCTACCTAGATAGAGTTGTCCAATGCATCAACCCCAACTATTTTCTAAGACCGTAATGATCACTACACACATCTTTCGATCTATATAATGCTCCCTACCGCACCTCGCCTAGCTCGAGTACACTCCAGACGAACAACTCTGAGGATTGACTTGCACCTTACCAACAACCACCCGAGCACAAGTGCATCCTTTGTCAACTTCTCTTTCACCATGCTGAATCTCGTTTTTCTGACAGTCTTCATTGTCCACCTTCTCTTTTGGGGCACGAGACCTGCCAGAACTGTCGAAAGGCATGCTTTCGTATTTGGCAAGAAACGGTTGCCCATTCTTCCGAGACCCAGCAACCCCTTCAACATCCTCCCGAACGAGCTCTTGACCATGGCTGGCACCTTTCTCAACCCTGTCGATAGAGCCTGTTTTGCTTACACCGACCGGCGGGCGTACCACTGCATGGGCAGAGCGTTGAGATTCGCCTCTTCGAAGGCCAAGCGTGAGTTTCTTACTCGCCTGGACCGGGAAGGATTCTTGCCTTTCGACATTCTCTGCCACGAGTGCAACAAGTTTCACCCCCCAAGAAGCACTCGCGAGTGGAACGCCGTGGAAGGCAGAAGGGCATGCATCCGCGATGGTCACTCGGACGCCATCGAGCAGGGATACCTCGACTCCCCTTTTCTCCCCTACCATGTCTTTTTTGACATCGTCGCTGCGGTTTGCCGGTCTTTCAGACTCAAGACCGGCTCTTACGTGGTCAATTGTCTTGCTGATCGACAAGTGTACAAGACCGAAGGGGTCAAGATCTCGAGCAGGACGTCGGCACGCATCTGCGACGGTTAAGTCATTCTCAAGACAGAGAATGTTTTGCTTCTCCAGCCTGGCCCCGATCTCTCGCGCAATGTGGAGAAGCTCAATGAACTTCTCTATGAGAATTGGGAGTTGACCGGGGTGTGTGGACACGTCAGCTGGGATCTGATTTGGCCCTTTATCCTCAACCCTGAGCAAGAGATCCCCGACGTGGAGATGTACAGTCGCGTCTTGAGCAAAGATTTCTCGACGGCTGGGATCTCAGCATTTGTATCTGGCGTCACGGTATGACATGTTGGACTGTCTGTGATGCAAACCCGTGGATCGAGTGGCACTCAGATGAACTCTGGGCGTGCGGCAAATGCTCCACCGACTTCAAGATCAGTGTCGTCCGGAGCGTCGTCCGGAAACTGCCAGACTACCCACGAGCCAACGCCATTGTGTTCACATCGTGGAAGAACCTGGACCACGGCGTGAGCTTGTCGGATGCGCACTGGAGGGAGCACATGGATACCTTTGGTCACGTGGAGGATGATTCTCGGGCGACGTACCCGAACCATGTGGCTGAGATGTTTGAAGGGATTGAGGGGTTGGGTACGTGTTTTACTTACATGCCGAATTTGGGCGAGGTCTTGGATGAGTTGGACGAAGTTGGCGATGACTGATCTAAAATACGGTTGAAGAGGATTCTTGCTCTATTCTTGAGGGAGCTATTAGGAAAAGCGTCGCTCAATGTATTAGAATGGGTTGGCTGATCTAATTTATGAAATCTATGTCTACGCTAATGAGTGGTCTTGAGAACTTCCTATCCAACAACTGACAACTCTCAATTAGAGGCCAGCTTTGCCTTGAATCCATTCCCACAAAAGCCACAGGTCCATCCTGCAGACCTCAAACACCCAACCCCAGAGCCTTGATTCCCACCCAGGTACAAGACCTGATGTTCAGAGTTGGAAATCGATCGTACAGATCGATTCCGAGCCCTGATCGATCGATTTATATCGATCATCGCCTTCAATCGGTCGATATCGATCGAGCGGCCCTCTCAGTCGATCGATATCGATCGATCATATCGATCAGACAGAGCCTCACGTGACGAGGCAACGAAGCTGCAGAATCCTAAAAAGGAAGGTGGTGGGGCGCCCGCCTCTGAGCCCGCCTTTGGAGGATGGTAGTGGCCATGGGTAAATTTACCATTCCCACTGGCTGTTTTCCCCGCGTTGGGATTGTGATAGGCCAGGTCAATATTCTGACGGTCGTTGTCGTTGTAGATTGCTCGCCATATCCCGGGGTCGTCCCTTGAGGTGTGCGTCGCCGTCTGGCCGGGAATAAGAGGAATATGCTCACGAGGTGCGGACGCCTGCAGTGGGAGTACCTCAATGTTGCCAAAATAACAGGGGTAGCCCTCCCAGCGATGTGTGACGGGTGCTGGAGCGTTGGCCACCTGGGCCCTCACATCTCGAGCGTACATCCATGTTGGCGTCCCGGCGCCATTATTTGGCCTACCGTCGAATGTGACCCAGCGAAGGAATCAGTTCAGGTTATCTGCAGATCAAAATCAGTCAGATTCAGTCAAACAAATTAGATCGACGAATCCTTTAGATCAATCAAATCAGATACCGTGATTTCTTAATTGCAGATATCTGAATGCCCTCATAACCCGGAATATATATTATTCCGGGCCCGAATTACCCTATACTATGATTTTTGACCTTAATATACTTCGATTAGGGGGGCTAGGAGCCTAGGGTTAACCCATGCCTATAGACCCTTATCTGGTTTCCTTGGCTAGGTAATAGGCAGTAGGCCCTGCTCAGAGGTCAGGTAAGTCCAGGAGGTCGGGAAATCTCTATTTCTGCTGCTACTGCTGCCTTAAAGCTATTCTAAGCCCTCTCGACTGCTCCCCATCATAATGTTTAACCCTTAAGCCCATCTATAAGGCCCTATTGCTGATATTTTCGCTTTATTACGTCCTAAGCCCTTTAACTTCCTTAAGTAAATCGAGGTAGCCCTTACTATTACTCCTATGGGCTTCCCGAGTATTCCTAACCTTCTAATTATTATCTAGAGGAATTAATGCTTTATTCTTAAGTTATATCTTAATCGGAAGCGCTCTAAGGGTCAGCATAGCTAGATTAGAGACCATAGGTACTTCCTCATAGAGCTAGATGCTAGCGATAGCATCAAGGGCGCCATCTAGTCCTATATAGTCTATGCCCGACGTAATAAGCCCCTATTCTTTATTACATAGTTAATAGTATTATCTATATAATACCTTCTCAAGGAGCACTTAATCTATAAGGACTCTAGCGATTAGGAAGTATCTCTGATTATTCTAGAGCTTTAAGAGATAATATCGGCGAAGCGAGCGGCCGGATCGGCGACGATGAAAGCCTAGGCGACCTTGATCCACGATCTAGCTATTGGCTATATCGTGAACTCGAATCTACCCTTCTCTACATTCGATGACCCATTCCTAAAGGCAATCCTCTCCCGGTTTGACCCCCGGCTAGCTCGAGATATACCCTTGGGCCGTTATGCTCTGGCGAAGGACCTCGAGAGGGTCTACCGGTCGGCGAGGGCTGCCGTTAAGGGCGAGCTAGATAAGGCCCTTATATCAATATATATCAGCTTCGATTGCTAGACTTCCCCGAACTAACTAGCGATAATCGCTATTATTAGCTACTTCCTTGATTAAGACCTTAAGTACTAGACCCGGTTGCTAGCCCTCCATAGGCATAAAGGGGATTATAGCGGCGAAAATATCGCGAAGATAATCGAGAAGGTTATCCGGGATTAGGGCATCGAGAGCCAGATTAGCGTTAGCATCTATAATAATGCCTCTAATAATAATACCTATCTAGCAGCCCTATACCCTCGTCTAAACCCGAGATTTAAGCCCGAAGACGTCTAACATCGACGAATAAGGTGCTTTGGTTATATCTTAAACCTTATCGCTAAGGCCTTCCTCTATGGGGATGATACCGATGCCTTTAAGCTTCACGGTAATTATCTAGAGTAGATAGACGACCAGGAATGAGCTCTTAGGCATTGGCGACGCAAGGGGCCCGTCGGGAAGCTTCATAACATCATTAGGTTCATCAGAGCCTCCCCACAACGGATGGAAGCCTTCAAGAAGGCAGGCATCGAGGAGGAGGCCAGCCGGGAGCCCGAAATCTTCTCTATTAGCGAGCCATTAAAAGCCGAGCTCAAACTAAAGCAAAATAACGCCACCAGGTAGAATTCGATATACCTAATGATTAAGCGGGCCTAGGAGAAGCATGCCCAGATCCAGGCCTACCTAAATAGCCTCGAGCTTAAAGGCCCGGC
>SSHR01001060.1:0-17195 GCA_006518225.1 Fusarium neocosmosporiellum | reverse complement strand
TCCCGACAGTCGCCGCTATTTACAACGATGAGATGAACCATGTTGACCGAGGTGACCAATTGAGGTCATATACAAGCTATGATCATCGCCTTCGCCGGGGTCCTTGGCAGGCTCTTGCTTGGACCTTCCTTCTTGATGTCATCCTCGTTAATACCTATCTATTGCAGCTTCATAGCCCCCAGCTAAATTGGCTGCGGTATACGAATCAAACGCAGTGGCAAGAGTGTATTTACAACGCCTTGTTCAACACCTATTATCACGATAGCCACGCAAAGAAGCATTACCGGACCGGTGACGAGTTTGACCAAGAAGATGCCCAAAAACGCCTTGAACACGGCAACCGTCAGGTCAATCACGTCAACCGGAAGGTAAAATCAGACTGCCTCGCTTGCCAAGGCCATCAAATTGGAAGGGTTAGGCCAAGGGTCAAGAAAAGGAGGCCTCTGACGGAGGTTAGTAGTAACAAGAGAAAAAGGGGTGGGCAGACTGTGTATGGCTGCAAGTTGTGCAATGTTGCGATTTGTAACCGGCAGGATTGTTGGGACTTCTATCATGACCCAATTTACTAGGGAATACCGGTAGATGTACCTTCAATTTGATGCATTGTGATTGGATCAACCCCCCGGTCGTGACCCCGCCGGAGGTTTTTGCCGACTTATGGGATATAATGGATGTTGGCGCTATGACGATTTGCGATGGGCTTTTGCTGCACCCAGCGATGGTGCCCCAAAAATAACCAGAAGGATTGAAGGGAAAGAGGAGGCTGAAAGAACTTGGCTTCAGCGACAATGAATCAACACATTTGTCGTTATTTGTCGTTTAGTTTCCAGTGAAGATGAAAGAACTCTTTCTTTGTTGCCATCATGAACAAACCCTTGACCCGCTTGGCGCCCGGCCACCTCTCTCTAATCCGGTCTCAGTTCAGTGGAGCAAGGTGTTGGCCTAGCCCACCCTAGAACCTTCGATGCCTTCAAGATTCGCAAGAAAAGCACCCTTGTCTTGGTATTTCTTTTCAAGGGCATCGTATGTCTTGGTCACATTAAAGGTTGGCAGACCAGGGCTTCTCAGTCACCCATTGACAACTAGACGGCAGTCTGCAAATGGCACCAAAGACGGCACCGATTCGTGGCAATGTAATGAAAAGGATGTGGAAATTTACATCACCATTTGCATAACTCGACGATATCCAGCACATCAGATACAGATAGAGGCCCAGCGTCATCATAAACACACGTCGTTCTCAGTTGGTTAGTATTATGGCATACTCGGAGGGCAGCCTACTGATTGGATCTACAACGAAGTAGGTACTAAAAAGAGATTTTGGAAACCTCAACATGTAGCCCAAAAAGGCTGTGTGAGAAAGATCTCGATTATCATCTTTAGTATCATAAACTCCAGTCGATATCTGAAGGTTTTGCGCAACCCAATCTCGACTACTTACCCTGAGCAACCGCTGCTGGCACATGGTCAAAATCCGCTCAACATAGGTAGATCGCTCACAGACCCTTCTATCATGGCAGACAGTCGCGGGTACAGTAGCCTGAAGACTCACGGTGAGTCAAAACCTTATGTAGATCTAAACGATACCTGATACACCGCAACATCGGAAAGTCTGGTGCCTCGACACGCGTATTCGTGTGCCAGTTGCTCCTTTGCCCGTATGTAGGGCTGATGGGCTGGGGAAAGTCGGAGCAGGAGAATTACAGTACGAGAAGCTGGAACGAAGCACTGTGTTGCGGGAGTGTCAATAGCGATAGCTGTTGCCTCCATCTCCAGGCTCCCTTATTCTGGTCATATTTTGTATTTTCAACTCATGCATCTTCAGCCGATACCCGATCCCTGGCCAGAATACGTACACGAGCGATTCTTGATTCCGTTTTTGCTGTTCGCGAATGGTTCGCCAGGCCTGCTGTGCGAAGCCCCTCAGGGCAGTGCAAATCTCAATCCTTCTGATGGGCCAGAGTACGCATGAATATCAGGAAGAGACCGGGGTTCGGTGCAAGGATTCACCGACGGCCAAGTTTAAAAGCTCCTGTTGAGGTAGCTTTGTTGGATGCAGGCTCTGACTGGGCTAGGAGATTACGGCTTTACAAAGAGTTTGTCCGGTCAGACGGGAACCGGGGACAAAACGTGGCCGATCCCCGATCAAGATGATAGATCGGGCTGTCGGTCTTATGCCTCGTACCGATCTCTGGTTCTCTGAGGGATGACTCGCTTTCCCCTAAAAGAGGAAGACGAGAATGCGAAGGAATGACTGATCCACATACAGTCTCTACGGCGCCACTTGAGAGGCGATACTCGACATTCATCGAGGTGCTATTCTGCCGAAACACAACGGTTCGTGTCTTGCAATGCGACACACCTGTCATACATCATTGGGACTTGGGTGAACCTCTGGTCGAAACGTGCGTGATACCTCGAGGCTGACCTACCCCGATGGCCCAAAAAAGCCAAGCCTTTCCAGAAGCTCGTGGCCTGGGAATAAGCCCGGAGGAAAGTTGCAAATGGAGCCTGGGATGGAGTAAGCCGGACCCGACAGACCGCACGAGAGCGAAAGCGAAACACCCTCGCTACTCAGAGGCAACCACACCAGTGGTGCCGAGGTGCCGATCTTATATTAGCCATGACGCATTCTGTAGTCGAGACACACTGGCACGCCAGATTGCAGGCGTCCGTCTTGAGAGCCCAGGCGCGTGTGTTTGTCTAAGCGAGAGCGAAATATGTCCTGCAAAGTGGACCGGGGAACCCCGGCCCGTGTCCGAAAGAGGTAGCCGTTTCGAACGCCGTGAAGCCCTTTCTCCACTCGCCCGCTGAATGACTCTTGGCTCGTCTCTGTGGAGTTACAGAAGTGAGCTACGGGGTGTCGGGGCTCTGCAAGAGTCCGAGGTTGGTGAATCAAGCAGGAGCCAATCGTGCTGAAGATAATCAGAGACAGTCAGAGACAGACACATGCGTCTTGTAAGATGAGTCGATCAGTCGGCATTCCTTTTGCCGCAACCGATTTGCTATCTCTTGAAGATACGACGGACACGAACGATGGTCGAATACGCTGGCTGACGAGCTCGATTGTGAATTGATCCTTGATTTACCTGATGCCTTGCCTCGGGCATCTCGCACTTAGACGAACAGACCAATGAGCGGGAGGGAGTGCCGGGGATCACCCCAGGTCTTTTAATCTTGGCGATGCAGCACATATGCTGTCGTGAGCAGTTGCAGAAGCGACAGAGACACATGGCAGACGAGAGGAAAGATGTTGAATTGAGCATCGGAGATGGGTAAACATTCGTTGAGAAACTCGCGACAAGCTGCTTTTATATTCTTGAGAGACAATCAGCTTCAACGTCAAGCTTCATGGCTCTATATGCTCAGTGTGCCCCCGAGATCTCCCCGCATCTGCAATCCAAAGCTTTCTCCCAAAGCTCAGAGACCCCTGCAACCCATCAAAGCAATCGAGTTTTGGATCAAGCACTGTGCCGGCCGAGAACTTGGCGAGGCGCTGAGGGGCGTGGCTCCAGAACCGGCCCGCAACGATGGCGACGCTAAACAAGGTAGGTGCGTCCGGGACCCTTTTTGTATCCCGCCCGAGTCCTGCTTCACTTGATTTCATTGTTATTTTGCCTGTCGCAATCTTCCTCATTGCTAGTGTTTGGATTTATATATCACCCCACGCTTGTCCTGTCTCTACCGCTTCGAGACTTCATCGCAGCGCGCTCATCTTGGAGCATCGTTATCGTGCCTCGTCTCTTGGGTAACGACGCCTCGCCCTCGGTAGCTTCCTTGTTCTCGACCAATTATACACATGCCGCGCTGATCTCGACGACCACGATCCTATACTTTCGGGCTTTGCCTGCGCAACTTTCCTCGAGGGCGTTGCCCGTCCCTCTCCAACTTTCGCATCCATCCCCCATTCGCGGCCTCTCATCTAACGCGGCACTTCGATCCTCCCCCTCACAATGGCCGCTGAGTTCTCCGAAAAGACGGCCGCTGGCACCGGCTCGCGGCCCTCATCCTCGAGTCGCGGGGGATCAACCGATATAGATGCTGCTCGCCTTGGCCATGGAGCATCGACCGACCCCGAGAAGCTTGACCTGAAAAAGGCAGACTCCAAAGTTGTCCAGGCACCCAAGGCCGACAACCTCGAAGACCACTTCAGGAACCTGCCTCCTGAGGAAGCCGAGATCTTGCGCCGCCAAGTCGTGAGTCCCGAGGTCAAGCAGGGTGTCGGCGTGTTGTATCGCTACTCCTCCCGCAACGACATCCTCATCATCATTGTGTCGGCCATTTGCGCCATTGCAGGTGGTGCTGCCCTCCCTCTCATGACTGTTGTCTTTGGTAGCCTCCAGGGTGTTTTTCAGGACTTCTTTGTGGACCACAAGCTGGACTACAATGATTTTACCGACAAGTTGGTCCACTTTGTGTTGTACTTTGTATACCTCGGAATCGGCGAGTTTGTCGTCGTCTGGGTAAGCACTGTGGGATTCATCTATACCGGAGAGCACATCTCAGCCAAGATTCGTGAGCACTACCTTGAAAGCTGCATGCGCCAAAACATTGGCTTCTTCGACAAGCTCGGCGCCGGCGAGGTCACAACCCGCATCACCTCGGATACCAACCTCATTCAGGATGGCATTTCAGAAAAGGTTGCCCTCACTCTTTCTGCGCTTGCTACCTTCATCTCGGCTTTCATCATTGGTTTCGTCAAGTACTGGAAGTTGACGTTGATCCTTCTTTCCACTGTTGTCGCCTTGCTGCTCAACATGGGCGGTGGCTCCAGCTTCATCATGAAGTATAACAAGCAGAGTCTGGAAGCTTACGCCCAGGGAGGTAGTCTTGCCGACGAGGTCATTAGCTCCATCCGAAACGCTGTCGCCTTTGGTACCCAGGAGCGCCTTGCGCGCCAATACGATGACCACCTCAAGAAGGCCGAGTTCTTTGGCTTCCGTGTCAAGAGTGCTATCGCTTGCATGATTGCCGGCATGATGATGGTGCTCTACCTCAACTATGGACTTGCTTTCTGGCAGGGTAGCAAGTTTCTCATTGACGGCGAAACTTCGCTCTCCAACATCTTGACTATCCTCATGGCTGTCATGATCGGTGCCTTCAACCTCGGAAACGTGGCGCCCAACATTCAGGCCTTCACCAACGCTGTCGCTGCTGCTGCCAAGATCTTCAACACCATCGACCGTGCGTCGCCCCTTGACCCCTCGAGTGAGGAAGGAGAGAAGATTGAGCAGCTCCGGGGCTCTATCAGGCTGTCCAATGTCAAGCACATCTACCCCTCACGACCTGAAGTGACTGTCATGCACAATGTTAGCCTGGAGATCCCAGCGGGCAAGGTTACTGCTCTGGTTGGTGCCTCTGGCTCTGGCAAGAGTACTATTGTTGGCCTGGTCGAACGATTCTACGATCCTGTTCAGGGCACCGTGTACCTGGATGATCGCGACATCTCCACGCTCAACCTTCGATGGCTTCGTCAGCAGATGGCCCTGGTCAGTCAGGAGCCCACCCTCTTTGGTACAACCATCTTCCACAACATTCGCTATGGTCTGATCGGTACCGCGCACGAGAACTCTAGTGAAGAAAAGCAACGGGAACTTGTTATCGAGGCCGCCAAGAAGGCTAACGCCCATGATTTCGTTTCTGCTCTTCCCGAAGGATACGAGACCAATGTTGGCGAGCGAGGTTTCCTCTTGTCAGGTGGCCAAAAGCAGCGTATTGCCATTGCTCGTGCTGTGGTTTCTGACCCCAAGAGTAAGATTGCAGTACCTAATCAACTGATATGTGGCTAACGTAAAATAGTTCTGCTCCTGGACGAAGCAACATCGGCTCTGGATACCAAGTCTGAGGGTGTGGTTCAGGCAGCTCTGGAGAACGCCGCCGAGGGCCGTACTACTATCACCATCGCTCACCGATTGTCGACCATCAGAGACGCCCACAACATTGTGGTGATGGCGGAGGGTCGAATTGTGGAACAAGGCACCCACAATGATCTTCTGGAGAAGAAGGGTGCCTACTACAAGCTCGTGTCTGCTCAGAATATTGCTGCTGTCGATGAGATGACTGCTGAGGAGCAGGCGGCAATTGATGAAGAGGAAGAGACTCTTAACCGCAAGATGACCTTAGAGAAGGGCGGTATTGTCGCTGATCCTGATGATGATATCGTTGCCAAGTTGAACCGTACCACGACTACCAAGTCAGCATCTAGCGTGGCTCTCCAGGGCCGCAAGCCCGAAGAAAAGCGAAAGTACAGCCTCTGGACGTTGATCAAGCTCATTGCCTCTTTCAACAAGTCCGAATGGCAGCTGATGCTTATCGGTCTCTTCTTTTCTGCCATCTGCGGTGGAGGCAACCCTACCCAAGCCGGTACGTCAAATACTCGAAACTAACAATACCAACTTTGACTAACGCTTGTGATAGTTTTCTTTGCTAAGCAGATCGTGGTCTTGTCCGAGCCCCTTACTGACAACAACCGACACCACATCAAGAAGGACTCGGACTTTTGGAGCGCTATGTATGTGATGCTCGCCTTCGTCCAGCTCTTCGCCTTTATCATCCAAGGTGTCTTGTTTGCCAAGTGTTCTGAGCGTCTTGTGCACCGAGTCCGAGACCGTGCTTTCCGAACCATGCTCCGTCAAGATGTGTCGTTCTTCGACCGTGATGAGAACACTTCTGGTGCCCTTACCTCGTTCCTCTCGACGGAGACGACCCACGTTGCTGGCCTGAGTGGTGTGACGTTGGGAACGCTGCTGATGGTCTCTACGACTCTCATCTCTGCTATCGCTATGTCTCTGGCCATTGGATGGAAGTTGTCACTAGTCTGCATCTCGACGATTCCAGTCCTCCTTGGCTGCGGATTCTTCCGTTTCTGGATGCTTGCACACTTCCAGCGCCGGTCCAAGGCTGCCTACGATTCGTCAGCTACGTTTGCTTCCGAAGCTATCTCGGCTATTCGAACCGTGGCCGCCTTGACACGCGAGGAAGATGTCCTCAAACAGTACCAGCACTCGCTCGCGTTGCAGCAGCGGAAGAGCTTGATCTCAGTCATGAAGTCCTCGTTGCTTTATGCCGCATCGCAGTCTCTGATCTTCGCCTGCTTGGCCCTTGGTTTCTGGTACGGCGGCACCTTGATTGGCAAGCTGGAGTACACCATGTTCCAGTTCTTCCTCTGCTTCATGGCGATTATCTTCGGTGCACAGTCGGCGGGTACCATCTTTTCGTTTGCCCCTGATATGGGCAAGGCCCATCAGGCTGCTGGAGAGCTCAAGAAGCTATTCGACCGACAACCTGTTGTGGACACCTGGTCGGAGAGCGGAGAGCGTCTTCCTGAAGTCGAGGGCACTCTTGAGTTCCGTGACGTCCATTTCCGTTACCCGACTAGACCAGAGCAGCCTGTCCTGCGCGGCCTCAACCTGACGGTGCGACCAGGACAGTACATTGCCCTTGTGGGTGCTTCTGGATGCGGCAAGAGTACGACCATTGCACTCCTGGAGCGATTCTACGACCCATTATCTGGTGGAGTTTTCATCGACAACCGGGAAATTAGTGGCCTGAACATTAACGACTACCGTTCTCACATTGCCCTTGTTAGTCAGGAGCCAACACTCTATCAGGGAACCATCAAGGAGAACATTCTCCTGGGAACGTCTCGAGACAACGTGCCTGATGCCGACGTCGAGTTTGCGTGTCGCGAAGCCAATATTTACGACTTTATCGTGTCGCTTCCTGAAGGATTTAACACGGTGGTTGGCAGCAAGGGTACATTGCTGTCGGGTGGTCAAAAGCAACGAATCGCGATTGCCCGAGCTCTGATCCGTGACCCCAAGATCCTGCTTCTCGATGAGGCAACCTCTGCGCTGGATTCCGAGTCTGAGCACGTGGTGCAGGCAGCGCTTGACAAGGCGGCTAAGGGCCGTACTACTATCGCGGTTGCGCACCGTCTCAGCACGATCCAGAAGGCAGACATTATCTATGTGTTTGACCAAGGCCGGATTGTGGAGCAGGGAACGCACTCGGAGCTGATGAAGAAGAATGGGCGTTACGCCGAGCTGGTCAACCTGCAAAGTCTGGAGAAGCAGAAGTAAGGAGGTTGTTATATGTGCATTGTATCGGCGTTGAGGCGTGGCTTTTGTTAGAGGCGGCAAATCTCCCGCAAAAGGAGCTATGATGAGGAACATCTACTCCATACAGTCTATAATGTTTTCTTGGTTGTACCTATTTGAACAGTCGACTCCGCTCGATGTTGAAGACACTCAAATCTACTATAGTTGAAGAGTCATTCTGAGGATTCCGGTGATGTTGGCTCCAAGATGTTGGCGAAGAAAACCGACGTCGCAGCCCAGCTCAATAGTCAGTCATTAGATGAGGTTGGTTAACTACTGATGAGTAAATAGTGCTGGCTGTTGGCTAATACACAATCTAGTCAATTGGTGATGCCATACCCCTGACAACGTTGTCAGCCATGAGGGGATGAAGAGACAACCGGGGCGCCGGACCGCCACATGGCCCAGGCGTGCAAGACAAACTTGGAAGATGGGGTCGAGACATGACCAAAAGAAGAATTGATCGACAAGATGGGGAACGGGGAAAAGGTCTGCACCATGACAGTCGAGAAACTGGGCATTTCCAGCTGGTTTGGTTCGGCTTGGCTCCGGCGGTCGCGTGTGCACAAGCTACCATCTACTGCTATCTCGAGGCCCGAGCACAATGAATTGTCGAATTGAATTCAACATTCATCGAGACCGACGGGTGCTGACGGCGGGTAGTGGCTCCAGGCGGCAATGAAGATGGCGGTAGTTGCGGCGGCACGCGTTGGACGGCTCTGCGGCGACTACGGTGGGATGGATACAGATTCGCGTACTCCGTACAAGAAAGGAATTGGATGGATGTTTTTTTTTTGTGGAATTGGCGCCATAGCCATCGCCATGGGATGGGGACGGGATACAGTGGCATGCAAAAAGTATGAAACTTGTATCTTGTTCCCGCTAGCTAATTTAGCACCTTTTGATCCCAGTCATTCAGGGCTGAGCAAATCAGAATATTTGCCAGAGAGAGATAACTACCTATTCAGGTTAGTTATTTTAGATCGGTACCGCTGAAAAGCTTCATACTTTTTGCAGGCCACTGTAGGGGCTTTGGTTCATCTGGTGTTTGGACGGTGCGTCTACTGCTGGAACCATTTTGATTTGAGATGTACGGATACAGGCACTGACTGTAGGTAGGGCACACGACTCATGGTGGCTGGCCGTTGCATGCCAGGCCGGTCAAGTCAAGATCGAGGATTCGACTCTTGCATCGAAAGTGCAACCGTAACACAGACAGATTGAAGCGTTGGACAACGGAAGCCATTGACTCGATGGACATGGACAGAGAGAGAGACAGGGCACGTGGGGTTGGAAGCAGGCTTTCTTGGCAGGGGAAGAAGGGCTGTGATTGGTCAACTTGGGGGAAATTGCTGGCAACGAGGTATGCAAGGCACGTAGCAGCGCCAGCAAGCGTCCGTCTCTGTTCAAGGTTGTCATCAATGGATCCCTCCACTTTGATCCTTGGACAGGAATAGGACCCAGGAGCCCAGTGGAGATTTCCCAGTGGAGATTTCTAGCCGTCCTCTTTTTTTTTTTTTTATGCGCTGGTCAGTAAGCTAGCTGGCCGGGCAGCTAACAACGGGCCATCGACGGGCCAGAGCAAGACGATGACCACCACCACCACCAACAATGACCTGCGTGAACTGAACTAGCGGTTCGCTCACCGGAAATAGCTACGGCCATCAGAGACAGAAGCCATCATTACTAGTCCAGCGGGGACTTACCTGAAGCTGAAGACGACGGGGTCGGGAAACGAAACGAAACAAAACGGTGAGAGAGAGGGAGCCGAACCGTCTGCATATGCATGCTTGCATGAACCAACCCGGCATCTTGTTCAGACTCGACTTCTTCATCAATCAAGGAAAACGGCATGAGGTGACAGGCGGAGAGTGATGCGACGCTAGAGGTCCGATGGATGCTATTTTTTGCCCGCAACGCATCGCATTGTCCATGGTGGCTGGCTCCGTCATGGGCCCAAGCGAGATTGGACCTTGTCCCCTTTTGTGCCACGACTTGGCCCGTTGGGGCTAAAATGCCGCGCGAACCTTGAACAGGCGCGTCTCTCTCTGTCTATCTGACTGTGGGGGAATTTGATCATTACCAGTCTGTCTGGGAGAGTGTGCAACCTGGACGTGTCAATGCAACACGGCTCGGAGGATTGGTTTACCGGGAATGAGACATGAGGGGATTTGTTGAAGACGACGCGTCAGTCAGACGTCGACAGGTTTCCTTTTTGGATGTCTCTCGATGGAGCGTTTTCAGCCTCTTCTGACAATGTCTCTCCCGCCTTGCTTGATGTTGTAATATCCACCATCTCCCTCTCGACAACTCGGTCAGCGTAACAATGAATGGCCTTCTTGACACCTGCCAGCACCGATCCAGATGGGTCACATATACAATACATCGCCTCTTATGAGCATGGAGTTCATAAAGTTGATGGATGGACAGCGCACGCATGCACAACGGCGACGCAGTCCATGCCCCAGAGTGGTTAGCCCGACAGTTGGCTGATGCGGATAGAGTGGCCGGCCCAGGGGCCCCATTCAATAAACCGTCACGCTAAGAGAGCGCTACTGCAAGCCTCGGAGGGTCCCTCATCACCCCTGGTCCATTTCCAGAGCTTCATCCATCCATCTCTTGCATTCTTTTGGTCCTCTTTGCTCTAAACAATCCCTGTTCCATGTACCTGGCCCTGGCTGTTGGCTCCGACTCTGGTCAGGGTCGGGGTCCAGAATCGTCCTTCTTTGTTGCTTTTCCTCTCTCGTGCTTGCTCTTTCCCTCCCCTTGGCCTAGGAATAGCCGTCGTCCACTCACACGACCCAGCCCAGCCCAACCCATCCCATGCCCATCTCCCGCCTCATCCACTCATTCTCCGTCTTTTTCATCAAGCGTTGGGCGCCCTCTTTTTCCTTCTTTTCTTTCCCTTTTCTGCCTCCTTCTCCTCCCTCGCGCAGCGCAACCGTTGAGAGCCGCCGCCGATCCCCTCCTTTCCTGACCCGCCGTTCCCGAGCGAGCGACTTGAACCCTCACCCACCGGCGACGATCACTAACTTTCAAGTCGACAACTCCAACTCCAACTCCAGCAACCCGGTAGCGAGCATCTTCTCCCTTCCTTTGGTTGGACACACCATCTCTTGGCTTTTCCTATCTTTCTTCTCTCCGAGGCCGTAGCGATAATCACCACCCGGTCGCCGATTCCGTGACCCGATCCGACCCAACCCGTTCAAGCCCAGCCTGCTTTGGTTGGTGACTCTACGGCTCCATCTCATCTCCCGCCGACCGTTGCCCCTTGGCCAATCCCGTCTCACAATCGCGACCTGCCTCACTCGTCCTCGGTTGTCTGGTCTGCTCTCTCTCGATAGACTATACTCGCCTAAGCCGCAACGTCTGTCGTATCCCCCGCGACTGTCTCTCATTCATCCGTTCTTTCAGCCTCTTGGGAACCATCATCCCACTCATGACTCTCTGGAGCATCCTGAGCTTCCAAAGACGCGCCATGCGACGACACCTCTGAACGACCTCCGACGCAACCAACTAGATAAATACCGTCCTCTGTCGTCTCATTGTTTACTTCGCCTCGTCCATCTGCTCGCCTGTGCTTCACCATTGAATCCCCGCCAACCACGCTCCCTGTCGAGCCAACCGGTTCCATCGTGGTGAAACACGCATCCAATCTCGCTATCTGCGCTGGCAACCATCCTTCCTCCAGTGCGCAATAGCAACAACTACCTCACAATCATCAACCAGCCCTTTCTTGGCGTCAATCGCCTTGTCACTCGTTTACCATGATCTCAACACCTTCATCTGCCTCGAGGGCCTCTTCACAAGCCCAGCCCCGGCTTACATTCTCCCGCTCCCGCGCGCCCCGCCTACGACTTGCTCTGACTTGGCTCTTCGTTCTGGCATGTCTCACTTCGACTGTTCTGGCACAAGGTGAGACGTATGCCACCTCCCTTCGACATCGACGACACCACGTTGCTACGATAAACCGATATGAACTGCACCGGCGTGGGGAATCAAGCAAGGATGAAGACGACGACGAAGAGCCCGACAAGATCACCAACCCCGAGGCCCCGGCCAAGGATGGAAGCAGCAAAACCAAGCCGACCGCTACAACCGTCACCATCCAGCGTACAGCTCAAACAGCCGCCTCGACCAACTCACCTCTACCTCAGGCCTTTGACGGAAACTTGGCCGCAGAGCTCACCACCACCTCGGACAGCAACTGCCCTTCGTTCCTCAATGGCATCCTTGCCGATCCTTCATTTGAGGCTTGCTACCCCCTCTCCATGATGCTCCAGGTAGGTTGTCTCACCGCGAACCACGTAACACGGATACTAACAACAGTCCGCAGACATCCCGTGGCTTCTTCGACGCCCAGAAGCAACTCCTCAGCATAGTCCGTGTTCTCGACCAAACCTGCGCCGCCAATGTCACCTACTGCACCGAGTTCTTCGACGCGGCAGCCCAGAACCTGACCTCGGCAGACAACTGCAAGAAGGAGTGGGACAACGGAAACAGCATTGTCAAGCAGTTCCTCTACGGCATGAAGACGTACGAGATGATGTATAAGGCAACCTGCCTCCAGACTCCCGACGACGACATGTACTGCTACGCCAATGCCGTCACAAACACCAGCACCGCCTCCAACGCTTACTTCTACTACCTCCCTTACAACCTCACCTTGCCCGGTAGCACCAGCCCCTCGTGCAGCTGGTGCATTCAAGAAACCATGAACATCTTCCACGCCGCAGCTGCCGACCGTTCTCAACCCATCGCCCTCACATACGAAACTGCCGCTCGTCAAGTCAACACTTTATGCGGCATGGACTTTGTCAATGGCACCCTACCCCCTGAAGAGACCAATGCTGCCCATAGCTTCGGTCCTTCTTGGCTAGGCCTGATGGCGACTCTTGCTGGCGCTGCTCTAGTAAATGTTCTACTATAGAGCGCCTTGGACGCAGCCAACTTGCTGCACCCCCTTTTTTTATACACTTCGACTTTGGACTATTACGCCTTTTAATTAGTTACGACTTTGGATCTTGTGCAGGATCCAACCCTTTCTTCTGATATGATCGCCATCTCGGCATACACTTACGACTCGATACCCTCTGCTTCTTTTTATTATTATTTATTTTCTACTCAACCTCACACCTGCCGCGAGGCAGCGACCACCACGGATGCAGACATCTCTCTGCTTTAGTACTTTTAATCATTGGCTCATGAGGATGTCTTTGTTGTTTCCTCTTCGCCGCGACTGGCTTGGCTTGACTTATTTTTTTTATTGCTGTTTGGAATTAGACCGGATTTGATCATCAAAAGCGAGCACGGCCCGGAGTTCTATATCGACTTTTTGGGTTGGGTTTATCTGGCTTGGGTGGTGATGGGCATGGACAACGAGCAAGGGGTATACTCGATGGACTAGAGGAACGAGGCATGGCGCATGCTGTCTTGGTAAGGACAGGACCTTGGGATAGAGCAAGTAGCGTTGCTCCATTGTTGGAGTCGGGCTATATCGTAGCCACACATGAACGACGTGGACAAAACACACACACACACACACATGAGGTGGACATGGTATGTATTGTATAGAAGATTCGCAGACGAATCTTGTGCTAGATACATATATGACCAAGAATAAAGGATGTCAACATGAACCTTGATACCTGTTCCTTTACCTCTGATCCAAGAGCCGCGCTCTCTCCCTTTGTCGATTAGCAGTATTGAGAGAATGTTGTGACCTTTGTAGGGCAAATTGTAATTCCACCGTGACTCCTTTGCTTCCGTTTTGACTAGCCCCTGACCGAAGAGGTGAGCCACTGGTATCCCAGTTCCATTTCCTTCTCACTTGCCCATCCCACTCCGTGGTCGAGACTAGATACCTGGGCATCCAAGGTGCTTCGCTTTCATTCACGTCTGGTCCCTGATAATAGCCCGAGTTTAGCATCCTGACTATAATCGAATTAATAATTTGATGTCTTCTTGAGTGTGTATGCTTGCATGGCTGCTCCTCTCTCTAATGAGATCCTCATCAAGAAATGACATTTTTAACTATGCTCTTCTCCGAACTCATCAATGCATCAACATCCTCCCCGCGGACTTATATGGTTAACAGTGGCTGTCCAAAGAGGGAACTCTCGGTATTTCGGAAGGCCTTGCTGAGTGACGTACTGGCCTGATTTGCACCCTGGGGGCCATGTTTTCTCCTCTCGCCGATAATGATGTGGAACAATTTTGCGATTGACAAGAGCTACTGAGACAAGTAGACAGAGAGTTGCGGTCAGGCACTTGTTCAAACGTCAGGACGTCAAAGTGTCACATCCGGTCCATGTGTGTTTGTGATAGAGTGACGTCTAGAGCTTAAGCGTCGCCACCCCCCTCTAAGATGCCAGACACTCACACGATGGTGTGTGTGGCTGACGACGCAACGAGGGTCTGCTCTATTGCCATGAACCTAATCTTGTTCTGGTGACAGAACTTTAACCGCACAGCTGGATGCAACGCCCGTTTAACAGCCCAACACCTACCCCTCGCCTCCAGGAAGGCGCCTGGAGCAGCTCATATCGTTGAGCTCCCGTCATCCTCGCGATCGAGGCGGTGGGCGTAGGTCCATGACTCGGGACGAAGCCGTTCGGCCCCGATAGGTATGTGTAACACAAGATGCAGATGGCTAAGGAATGTCGTATGGTGGTCTTCGGGCATGACCACCACCACTTGGCTGGCTGCTCGCCCAGGCCTCATTCCCGCTAGCGTGGTACAGGAATGGAGGGCTTGCCAAGCGACTGGTGAGTGGTTAGGAGCTCGCGATGAAGCTGCTGTGGAACGTCTGCCGATCTTGGGGTATGACTGCATCAAGACGTTGGCGCTTGAACCGTTCCAAGGACACGGGGTTGGATTTGCCAAAGTCCGAACGAGGCGTTTCATCACTCGATAGCCTCTCTTAGCACCGAGCTAGGAAATCTGCTCTCAGGCTGACTGTTCGATCACGGCTGATACGGTGTTGTTGGAGGGTTGAAGACATGTGAGAAGGGACCCAAGCCCCTCAACTCCTAGGCCCCTTAGCGTCATGCCGACGCTATGAGGCGGTCAAGGAGCAATTGTGCAGATCAATGCATGTTCACGCTGTTTTCACCGACGAGTTGTTGATTGGCACATCATATCTTGGGATGCAACCAGTCAGCGCCATGCCAGAGCTAGTCGTCGTCCTGAGTGGCCAAGGCCCTTGACCCCAAGAGGCTCTGGCAGACGGGAGGCCAACAACCAACAGAGCGATACACATTCTCATACCGAGATGCAGGCAGTGCCACTGAGAGAAAGGAAGGGGGCGGGCGGTCGTTGGCTGACATGCGAGTTTGTCTGGTTTGGGACAACCACGATCGATTGTTACTGTAAGTTAGATTGGTGATCAGGTCGTTATCCATCCTCACTCATCACCAACGTGCTTGCAACGCGGTCCCTGCGGAATGGAAGCCAATCATGAGCTCCCGCTGACAGACAGGGCGTCCGGACCACTCCAAACCAACCGGCCAAGCAGCAATCAGAATTGCATCTGTGCAATTGCATGATTGGGACATGAGGGCCCAGCCGTGTTCGCGTGTGAGATTCCTTTGCCATGACTGCTGGGGGGTTGTTGAAGGAGCCAAGCGGGAACGGACGGGAGGCTCGAGTTATGGGCGACTTGGCTTCGCGTATTCGAGCAAATAGTGTGGTGAATGCACAGCACCCAAGAAATGGGGGAGACACGGCAACGTTGGGACCAAACTCATCCTAGCTCGGCTGATCATCCACGCTCCGGGTCCTTGGAGCTGAGTTCCTTGAATCAAGGAATCCAGGGATCCAGGGTTGAGGCAACAACGCCGCACGGCCGCATAGTCAGGAAGCGTCTCGACCAACACGGCTGAGAGATGCAGCGAGAGTTTGGTTAGGAAGAGATCTTCTCCTCGTGACTTGTGGCGCACCAGCAGCTCTGTATTCTCACGTACGAGGCCCTAGAGTCGGCCCACGGGACTCGTCGAGATTCCAAAGCCATCTCCCAGAGCTCCAGCATCCATAGCAGAACCGTGTGGCGCGCTCGCGTGGTGGTCATCAGCACTAACAGGCCGCCTGAGCTTCGACGCCAAAGAAAACTGGAGATCCAGACTCCGGGGACGAGGAATTGACAGCGGCGCTTGACAGAGAACCAAATGCGGTAGGTCTGCGCAACTATTGGGCGGCGAGGTGGTTGCGCGGATGTTGAGAGGGATGGAGGCACTGGCCGCACCTGGACTGGACAGCTTTTTCTTTTCCGGCTGGGCTCCTCATCGTCGAATAAGCATAATCGGACCGCTCCCCGATGCAGCGTCCAATGGTCCATCCGTTGACGAGATGATAATGAGGGCAAGACAGCTCTGGCCATGGCTGAGGACCCAACAAAGCCAGAGAACGCCGTGGCGCTGGGAGCCAACACCGGTTTGGCCAACCATCAAACTAACATTTTGTGACAAGTCTGGACTCACGGATTTCGAAGCCGACGGCGCCCAGCCCTTGTTGCTTTTCGCTCCCTTCTCATCCCTTGCCCACCAACAGAGGTTCAACCGTCAAGTCACGCAAAGCAGGACACCCGTCTCTGTTGCGATCAACGTCTGCGTCTAATTCATCACCAATCAACTGGCTCCGTCCACAAGGCTCTGATGCGTGCACACAGCTGCGGGCTAGACCTGCTCTTAAGGACCCACGGAACTGAGGCGCGTGGTGAAGATTCGCCGAGATTGAAACACGGGCGGCGCCATCGCCGGCCGCGGGTAGATCCCAGCCCCGGTATCCAAAGTGTCAACCGGTGTCCCGATTCCCCGAGCGTGACGGACTCGAGGGTGTCGACTTCTGACGGGAGCCTCAACTGGCGGCCATGGACGAATGCCGATGAAGTTGTCTTGGTCTCTTAGAATAAGAGTTTGGAGAATTGGCCGATCTTGAGACCTCGGTTAAAACGTCTCCACAATCCCTCTTCTTCATCTTCCCCGGACGGGCTTCTGCTCCTCTGATATCTCCGTGGATACCACTATTGGCAAGCATGTGGCCGTTGTCCTTGTGATGCCGTGCCTCTCAGCATGGCCGAACCCCCCAGCGATCACCGCC
>SSHR01001059.1:0-33765 GCA_006518225.1 Fusarium neocosmosporiellum | reverse complement strand
GCGGCGGGCCGTTCGAGGTGGCAGCCGAATTCGGGACGGGGCGTCTCTTAGATGTATGGTTTTCGGGCAAGTTCCTGGGAACCGGTGGTTGTGATGCTGAGCCGACAGACGAGCCAGCGAGTCGGTCTGGCCGATCCATGGCGGAGGAAGGATAATATGAGAATGATCGGTTGAGGCAGGCAACGTGCGGAGGGCGCACCGGTGGAGTAATCGATCGGCGGCGAGGGCGTTAGGAATTTCGATGACGGGTATGTCGATAGTTGAGGATGAGACGTTTCAGAAGCACCTCTATGGCTTGTCTTTGCGTTTGTGTCTTGTTCTCGACCAGAGCGCAGGCGCAAACGCAACGCAAGCGAAGGCCCTCGGGTCTCAAGCGGAGCAACGCCCGCGATCGAAAGCTCTTATTTAGGCCAATGAAGGCTATGGCAGCGACGAGTGCGACAGGGTCATGGTTGTTGGATAGGAAAGGCCAGCAGGCGGCGCGTGGTTCAGGTTCGGGCCTGTTCTGTCGAGACGGAATTGAAGTCGATTGAGGTGCGTCGTCGAAGGAGGTTGAGGGCGAGAGGTGCCCGATGGCGGTAATCGAGGAGGATTCAGCAGGCGAAGCTGACCCAAGGGTGAGGATTGCTGAGGATTGCTGAGGATGATGCTAGAGGAGGAAATGGGGCGGGAAGGACCGCGATGATGAGCTGATGCGGACGTGGAGGCGATGAGGTCGGGGCCAGGACTCCGTCTTTGGTAAGGTAAGGATGTGTGGTGAGAATAGCTGGGATGGCCCCCGTCTGTCTCCCACTTTGGTCTCTTGGCCTGCTGCTTTTATCGCGGACTGGCTACGTCGAGCTCAAGGAGTCGATAGGTGCTGCAAAAAAGATCCCCAAAAGAATCGAAACTGTAATGGGAGCTGGATCGACGGGGGATCTCAGGCACATGCTGCAACCAATGTTAGGTAAGGTGCCTTAGCGCCTTGCTGAGAAAGTCTTGGCTGCCCACTTGAATGCTACCGGCCAAACTTAGCATCCAGCGAGTCCACCTCGGGCAAAGGAAAATGCTTTGGCTACCGCAACTCAACTTGCAGATGCCTCTCCTCTCGCCGCCTGGAGGATTTTTTTCCACTTCCTCCGAGCCATGGACCCCTGTCACCCGCTGGTCCCATGTGCTTAGATAGGGGATAGCGCACCAGATAGGGGTAACCAAGTGTTTTGGTCACAACACGCACCTCAAACGTGGGGCCCTTGACGCCAGCAGTCGGTCTCAGGGCGCGCGGGTCGTGGGATGTGGGCAGGTGAAACACAGTGCGGGGCCGTCTCAGAGGCTAAGGCGCGCTGTAAGCTGGCGCCAGGACCCTCACCCCAGAAACCCTCTTTCAGGGCCCGGCCACCTGGAGGGTTTGCGGCAGCCGCTGACAGGCACGCTGCTCGCCGCATCCCTCCAGGCGCCCGGTCTGGTCTGTCCACTGACTGGCCAGCTCACCCGCCACCGCTCGGCCGCTGACGCACAGTACGAGATTCGCGGGCAGAGACTGGCCAGCACTGGCATCCAGATGAACCCATGCTGGGAGAGATAGGGATGGCTCCTTGTCCATTCATCCACAGCCAGCTTGGGAACAGGACATGGTCGCACAGGGGCGACACACTAGACAAGATGCCCAGACAAGCGACACGCACACGACACAAGGAACAGCTGTCAGGCTCGGGACCGTTCCTGGAGGCGCTGGAAGCAACAGAAAAGTGGGAGACGAGGGGTAATGTCAACCTATGAAACAACACAGAACCTGTTAAGCGTCTCCATTCAACGTCCGTCGACGCCGTCACTGGCATCCACCAAGGGATGGCTGCTGTAGGAGGGCGGCCTAGGCTCTTGTCTGGCTGCTCCGGCTGGAACGGGCTCAGTCGAGTCGCCGACCCCTGTCCAAGCCTCCGGCGAGTAATGCAAGGCACGCACTCAGTTCTGGCGCTCGAGGCGCTGACACTGGCACACTCTGCTTGGCTGGACCACTGGGCTGTCTCTGCTGTCTCTCTGCTGACCAAACCCATCACATCATCCCGCGGTCGGCGTTCGTGTATGTGCAGGTGCAGCCAGTTGACGGCTGAGACAAGACTCAGGGTCCCCGTATCGCGAATTCCAACCCCGACATGCCTTGTAACTCGATGCACTGCTTCCGATTGTGCGCCAACCATGTGTCGTAGGAGTGATGAGACGTAAATAGCCTGTTTCGATGCTGACAGGCTCACGGAACGAGCTGACAAACACTTCGGTTGACTCGGTGTCGGGGTGCACGTGACCGCCTGGCCCGCCTTCCAGCTTCGCTCCGAAGCTGGGGTACGAGATATCGCGACTCCGGCGGCGCATGGCGATCTTGTTCACACCCCTGCGCATCACTTTATCCTTCACCACGCTCACCAGACACCAGCGTACCACTAAGAGCAGGGTTGCAAACCCTGCAACATTTGGTGGATCTTGTTCGCCTAGAGGTCGATACGATTGCCAAAAGGAGAAATAGAGACCCTCCTCACTGCAACTCTGTAAGTCAGCCAACACTCCAACCTATCCACCTGAACACGCAAGCTAGGGCTACAGGTTAACAACACCAGTGTGAACCGATATCGAGTTCCGAGAAAGGAGAGACTTCTAACTACTTGCTATGAATTGAGTGGTCGGTATTCACGGCTCCACCCCGCTCAACGACACATCTCCCCACGCATTCACTCGAGCTGCAGTCGTGAATATATGCTCGAGCTGACGCAAGCACAATGCCTCCTCTCAAGAGGGCGAATTCATGCACAGATATTGGCTTCACGCTAAGAAGGCAGTTCCACAAGGAAGATTTCAGGTTTGCCGCAACTATTCCTGCATCACAACCCGCATTGATCTGACTCGCAGCCTCCCTCAACAGGCCGCATCAGCGTGAGATTATCGAGGCCGCCCTTGATGGCTACGATGTTTACGTTCAAGCCGCCACGTCGTTTGGCAAAAGTTTGTGTTTTCAACTGCCAGCAGTCATTGACCAGGGCAGTAAGTCATGTCGCTTAATCATTAAATATTGGTCTCCTACTAACGACGTACCCCAGTTACCATCGTTGTATCCCCTTTGCTAAGTCTGATGGTAAGGAATCTCGGATCCTTCGTTGGTACCGGATCTGATTCTCTGCCAGATCAACCAAGTAGAAGCTCTCAAAGCTTCTGGGATAGACGCCAACTCTCTCAACAGCACCACCCCGCCTAAGGAGCGTGACCGTATCCAACGTGATCTTGAGACTGGGCATCCAAGGACCCGTCTCTTGTACGTTACACCCGAACTATGCTCTGGCCACCATTTCCGCCAACGCCTTCAATTGGTCCACAAACAAAAGGAGCTTGCTCGCATAGCCATCGATGAAGCTCATTGCATCTCAGAATGGGGCCATGATTTCCGAAAAGACTTTAAGCGCCTTTCATGGTTTCGAGAAACGTTCCCGGATGTCCCCATTATGTGCCTCACTGCGACAGCGAATCCGCAGGTTCGTCAGGACGTGTTATCCATTCTGAAATTGGATCAGACGCCAGAGAGGACGAAGGAGTTTCTCATGAACCCTCAACGACAAAATCTGCATCTGGAGATTCGGTACACCAAGGATGAGGATGATAACCGTCTCAATGACTTTTTACGGTGGATTCGAGGTGTCTACAGTCGTCGTCGTGCCGACGAACGATTGGCCGAGCTGACACAAGTCAATGAGAGGGTGGAGAGTGTTCCCGGCATCATCTATGCCATTTCCCGAGACGAATGTGAATCCCTCTCAGCCGCCCTTCGAGAGGAGGGTATTGGAGCCCGGCCCTTTCATGCCAAGCTCCCCAAGGACGTCAAGGAGGAGACTCTTTCCCGTTGGATCCGCAACGACCCTGGTTACGATATTATCGTCGCCACAACTGCTTTCGGCATGGGTATCGACAAGAACAACGTGCGTTTTGTGGTTCACTGGCGCATTCCTAAGTCGTTCGAGGGCTATTACCAAGAGGCCGGTCGTGCAGGCCGAGACGGTAACGCGAGCTATTGCTTCTTATACTACAGCCGAGAAGACTTGGAACGAGTGACGCGAATGATTCGATCCGATTCCAAGGAAGAGACAAACCAGAGGGCCAGGCTCAAGAGTCTCCAAGCTCTTGCCGAGTATTGTGAGAGCACAAACAAATGTCGACACGCCATCATATGTAAGTACTTTGGCGAAACCGACACGCCCGACTGCGATTTTGCCTGTGACTGGCACAAGGACCCTCATGAACTCGAGATGAGGTGCATGAGAGGGTTAGCCAGCGAAGAATGGGTGAGCACGCAAGCAATGCAAGGCACATATGATGGGTATTATGACGACTAATGGACTGCGAATACCAACGACCTGATGCAAGGTTCCTGTACTTTTCTGCCAGCTCTCTGCAAGATACCCGATTCCCTGTGCTTATCTGCCCGTTTTGTGGTTTTCCCTTGGGCTATGAACACTCGGTGCTATTCCATCGACCCGAGAGCTGTGCAAATAATCCCTTAACCGGAAAATGATATTAATATGATACGGGCCATTGAGCCTGGCCGCCTCTGCTCATGGTAGGGAACCCCAAGAGGCTGGGTATGTCCCATTCCATGGGGTTCTCCTGGACCACTAGTTAGCAACATGACTGCGAACTTCTTATCTGAGCGGTTTTCACGTACTACTGAGAAGAATTCGGGAGGGAGAAAGTCGGTGCTCAGAGTGTCTGCAGTCGCCATAGACTCCTGGGGTGTCGCTCCCGCCGTCGTCTCACGCAGCACCGCAACGCAGTTGCGTAAGGTCTTGGCGTGGGCCTCGTATACCGCTTGCTTCATCGGCTGGCCTGACTCCAGCGCGCGGATCTGCGTCAGGTGGGCGTTGACGAACAAGAGTCTCTTGAGACTCGTGTTGCCTCGCGCAATGAGCTGGGTTAGCTGTTCTTGCATGCTTTCGAGAACTTGGATCAGGGGGGCGCGGGTAGCCCTGGCCATCTCATCGAGGACATCGGCTTCATAACTCGGCGCAGCTTCATCCTGCAGCTGAGTGATGACCTCGAGGGATAGAATCAGCATGGCATCGAAGCTCAAAGAGCACTTGAACAGGCCGCGGCCAACGAGAGCAAGGCGCCATGTATCCTCCCAGCGCTGGAGGGGCTGGCTGAGGTCGGCCCCCTTGTCGCTGGATGCGATAACCAAGGCAGCCTCGACACATATTTTGCGGGATAGGTAGAATCTGGGATCGGTCCTGGCCTGCAGCATGAAGTCGCGATGAAGAAACATGATGAACCGTCTCAATTGAATATCCATCAGTTTCTGGTGGAACATATTCGGCCTGAGACTGCACGTATCCGCGAAACTGCCATCAGTAGCCTTGCTCGAATGGAAGAAGGCCGCCACATCACGGCACGCGGTGCGCAGTTTTGTGCCTATCTCTAAAGCTTTCTCGTAGGATTGTTGGTGGCGAAAATCGTTGAGCAGGCGGATGACCTCGACCCTCAACGGAAGAGATTGCGCTAACAAGACTTGCAGACTCGAATCTGTTGGAGTGTCCAGAGGCTTGGGCGTTGGTTCAGAACCAGATTCGAGATCAGAGTCGTTATAGTTGGATGGTGAGCAGGCATCGTAGTCGATGTCGGAGAAGTTGAGCGGTAAGCCGAGGTCCAGACAGCACTGTACAGACAACTCCAAAACTGTGGTCCAGAGGCGTGCACGAATCTCTCTCTGGTGCAGCGATAGGCCTGGAAACAACTTGGGGTTGCGGTGAAGCCCCATGGTGATGGCAGCGCGGAGCAGCGACCCCGAAGAGAGCCATGACGTTGCGCCACGGCAGTTGAATGTGGTCTGGCGAGCAAGGAGCAAGAGACAGAACACTTGAAGACCATCCAGGTTATATGTGGTCTTCTCGCTTGGCCCTGTGAGCCACCACTGTGCGTTCTGTATCCACGTCTGCGCAAGCCGCCATAGGTGGTTGGCCTCTGCATCATCAGAGACCTCCTTGAAGGTCGTTCCAAGGGCAAGGATCAAGGTCAACTTGACGAGAAAGACAGGCGGGAGGTTTAACGCATGCTCGCCCACCCATACTTGGCTGTACTCGTCCCAAAAGGATGGGACATGGATGATTCGGTACATGGGCTCAAAGGTGCGGAGATAACACCGGATGAGATCATCGCAAGTCTCTTTCACGGGGAGAGTCTCACGCAAGTCCCGGATGGGCTGCTCAAGGGTGGCTGCTTTCTGCTTCTTGATGGCGAATCGGAGATTTCGAGCCTCTTGCAAGGTCTCGATGAGATCGGCTTTGGCGTCATTGAACCATGGTTCGACTTGGACGGGGTGGAACGATCCCGAGATGGGAAACTGATGAAATGTCAGCCATCAAGGCTTCATGGCGACTCTTTAACAATGGTGAAAGATAGGGAGACAAACCCTCTCTGCTGTATGAAGCCAGTGTGTCTGGCCAAATAGCTTCGTCTTTTCGGGGACATGTCGAAGTCTGGGTGTGAGTGGTGGTATACAAGTGGATGATGAGGCCGAGGCCGAGACTAGACGCTGAGAGGGTGAAGCATTGTTCAAGAGTGAGGATTCCTGATTCGTCAATGGCACGTCATCACCGGCCTCTGGTCTTGGTGGTTGGCGTGGCATCTGAGCTCGGAGATAATCCCCCACCAGGACCGGCCTTGCTGCTGCTCTCCTCCGTCCAGATGCCCCTCCCCCCTTCCCTGCCTCTGGACGCGTCTCGGCAGATGCCAGATCCTGGCTCTTGGCAGGTGCTGCAGCCGCATCCCCGGAGCCCCCGTCTCGGTATGAGCACTCCATCGAGACCCGAGCCCGGACGCAGCCGTTGCATGGCTGGTTCATGTCGCACCGAATCTTGCGGCGCCGGCACTGCTCGCACGACCGCGCTGGCCGGCGTCTTCGACGTTTGGGCCGAGGACTGCCTGTCGAAGAAGCTGCTGAAGACATGGATGATGTTCTGGCAAGTTGAGGCCGGTCTGGGGAGTGAGTCGATCGGGGATGAGAGCCCCGAGATGGATATAAGTGAGTGGGTTGAAATGCCGAACTTTATCCCCGAGCTTGTCAAGACCGAACTTTTGGCTGACTATATACTGACAGAATAAGTCAGACAGTTGTGGGCTACTATGGGAGGGCCTTTACATGTCATTTGCGCACCTGATAAATATCACCGAGTTTCTAAACCGATGCCGAACTTCGGGCATATTTTGAAATCATGTTAGTATTCAAGGACATCAACCAAACAGATATATAAAACGGCCTCTTTCCTTCTAGAAGCCATGGAAATCATATTCAGGACAATTCAGGACAATCACAACTATCTGTTATCATATCCTTAACCCGACTTCACAATGTCCAACACCAGCAGCACTCTCGACGTCGCTACCCTGGAGGGTGGCCGACCTGAGAAGGAGACGGACGAGAAACCTCAGGAAAGCCCTGAAGGGGGGACCAGAGGATGGCTGACAGTCGCGGGCTCTTCGGCTGCCCTGTTTGCCACGTTCGGTTGGGTCAACTGCATTGGGTTGTTCCAAGCTCAGTACGAACAAGTCCAGTTGAAGGATTACTCGAGCTCTGATATTGCCTGGATCACGTCAATCGAGTGTAAGTCAGCTCCAGATGTCCATTTTCATGTGCTGCAACCTCCCGGATGTCGATCCGCGATCCTGACCTGGGCTAGTCTTTTGCATGCTTTTCTTCTCTCCCGTCGGAGGCAAGATTTTCGACCATTACGGACCAAAGGTGCCCATCTTGATTGGCTCCATCATGCACGTCTTCGGCCTCATGATGCTCAGCATCTCGAGCAAGTACTACCAGATCCTTCTGAGCCAATCGATCTGCTCCGGAGTGGGCTCATCTCTTGTTTTCTCTCCGGCCTTGACCGCTGTGGGTTACCCCCGTTGTCCAGGCTGTTCCTCATCACCCCATTCTGATGCATCGTCGATAGGCTCAAACCTACTTCGACAAGAAGCGAGGAATAGCTCTCGGACTTGTTGTCGCCGGGTCGTCGGTAGGGGGTGTCATTTTCCCCCAGATGGCACAGCACCTTATTCCACAGGTGGGATTTGGCTGGGCCATCCGCATCTGCGCCTTTCTCATCCTGGGCATGCTTCTCCTGTCCAACCTGACCATCACCTCAAACCTTAGACACTCGCCCAAGCCCTTTAGTATGATGGACTACCTGAAGCCCATTCACGAATTTAACTTTTGTATTTTGGCTGTATCGTCCTTCTTCCTCTACTGTAAGTGCTACTACCTAGAGAGTCTTTGGTCAACGCAGAAAATCGATAGTTCCTGACACTGGTGTAAGGGGGCATGTTTGTGCCGTTCAATTACATCGTCACAGAAGCAATCCATTACGGAATGAAGCCGTCTCTAGCCATAGGATTGGTATCAATCATGAACGGCGCCAGGTAAGCTTTTTTCTAAACTTAAGTCCGCCTTTGTCCTTAATGGAGCTCTAACGGAGAGGCCGGGGATAGCTTCTTTGGGAGGACCGTGCCCAACTACATTGCAGACAAGCTCGGCCGGTTCAACGTCACGGTAGTCATGCTTCTGCTCTCCGTCATCATGGTTCTGGGCCTGTGGCTCCCCGGGAGGAGTGACGGCGCCATCATTGTATTTGCCGTGTTGTTCGGCTTCAGCTCTGGCGCGGGCATCGGGCTCGCACCCGTTCTCATCGCGGGCGTCTCACCCATCGAAGAACTTGGTTTCCGGGTGGGCACGATCCTGTCACTGGCTGCCATCGGCTCCCTGACGAGTCCCCCGATCGCCGGAGCGATCGTCGCAGACGACGGAGGCAGCTACCGATTCGCAGCAGTGTTTGGCGGAGTTAATTTCTTGGTCGCCACGATGGGGGTCGCGTTACTCCGGGTCAAGTTGGGGGGTTGGAAGCTCACAACCAAGATCTGACGCCCCAGGAACTTGCCATGTCTTTCCGCGTGGAGACGGGAACCGTTGAGAAGGGGCAAGGTTGAAGGGGTACCTGAGGCTGAGAGGAGGTAAAAAGTTTAATGGGGTTGACTTTGCAGTAGACGGGACCCAAAAGCGTGTTTTGCATAGACCATGTAACCTGATTATTGAACGCCATGTCTGATATTGACCTGAGCCATGTTATTGACTTTTTTCTCCTATGAGCCAGCTCTGATGCTTGTAAGAGTGTTATCAGCTTGCCAGTAAGCAGAAATATGTTGTCTCTTTGTGGCGAAACATTGCCAATCAAAAGCTGCAAGCCATCGAGTATCAAGGTGACCTCATAGCACCTCGCCCACGCACATGCCTGCCGCTCGGGCTCTGAGGGTAAGCATAAGCGAGATATCCAGGCACCGAGATCTTGTCCTGGCTAAGTAGCTGAGGTTTGGGAGATTTGATATTACTTCATCGTTAAGCTGGAAATAGATTGTGAAACTGGAGGCGCTGGTCCAGCAACGTTTAGGTCCCCTTTGGGAAATGGACCACCAGAGGGAAGGTGCCACACACATTGTCTAAGAGGTCGTGCCTTCCCAACATGCGGATGAGACATGGGAATTGCCTTAGTCATCAAAGTATATCTCTGAGATTTCAGGAGCCAAGGCCGCCAAGAAGGGGCATAGGTACCTAGTCGAGGAGAATAGAGTTGGTCTAGATGCACCAGGGGCAGATCTTGTTCCTCCACCTGCATCATCTCTATGTACCGTTGCATTGCATCTGTACGACGGCCAATGATACTTTGACGCTGGCACATTTTTGTTTGGCTTCGATTTATTTTTGTTTCCGAGATGATCAACGTGGAACCACTCTAACGCCGCATGGCTCCGCAATGTGTTTCGTTTCGTTTCTCCTCTTCGGCCGCTCGGCCGCCCTACCCTCGATCTGGAGGACGGGAAATGAGGGGCGCAAGGTTGCTTCTCGTGGTAATGGACTGATTGGGCATGGATCGATGGCGGGGAACCGCTGTACCGGCTGGACGCCACACAATGGCACATTACACAACGGTGATGCTAGGCCCCGAGATGCCGCTCACTTCCCCAGAGTTCTCGACCCCGAGGGCTACCTGAAACCCGTATTCGGACCTGAACTCTTTTGCGGATACTCGTTGCGGTAAGAGCGGACGCAGTGACTGCTGCTCGCACGGAGGAAAAGATGGAGAATCGCCGAGCTGTCCGCCGCGGGGCTGGATCGACAAGTTCTCGTCAGCAGGGAGTTTGACCCTAGAATGAGTTTCGGAGCTGAAGGACGGATCTTCTGCTCCTCTGCCAATCATGTCGGCCAATTCCCAAATGCCGGTACCTGAACGATCTCTTCCCAATGTAGTCGAGCAACTCTGCAGCCATGGCGTCCCGAGGCCACACCGTCAACGGCGAGACACAAGGCCAACGTCTGTTGCATATACGAACGGGTGGCTCGCCCTAAGCATGCGGCGTTATCGACTGCCGACGAGGTTTATCTCCTTGATTGGCTCCCCTTGCTTTGGCGAACGCCCAAGAGGTTGGCTCCCGTTGGCGTTCTATCGGCTACCTAGTTAATTTTCGATCATCGCCATACTCTTCGCCTTGCCCTGAGCTGAGAGCCGTTGCAACTCCCGGGCTAGGCCCATATTCAACTGCACCAACTGCACATGTCATCGAATCAAAGATGTGCCGAAGAATTACGGAGAGATGAGCTCGCACCGTTTGATGAAGGGGCAGCGGTTCGAGCCTATGCCGTTCGGCCCGCTCGCTGACCTCCTTTCAAGAGAAGCTTATTTTGGGAACTTGGACCAAATCAACCAATATGGAGGACGGAACCGAGTCTGTCAATTCACGGTCCTCCCAGCAGTGGCCAGTTCCGTTCTGGGATATGAGCGTGAACATCACATGCATGTACGGTGCAGTCCGGCATCTAAACGTAACTCAACATGCAAGGATAGAGTTGTGCCTGTCCGTCGAAGCCGCTCGGATGCGGAATGAGGCTCAACATCAGGTCATGGGGGAGATCAAAGCTGTATGGGGTCAGCAATTGGAGCACGGATCTTTGAGACTATCTGAGCTTGTCGCAAAGTTAAACAGACGGGGCAGGCGATCCATGTGGCGGCAAGTCTGGAGGCTGGTGTTGAATCTGCGGTAGCCCTCGTGGGAGGAGCTCCATAGTTTGCGCCCTGAGCCAGCCCTAGGACGGGGAAGCTTGATACCCGAGTCTCAAGGAACAGACTCAAAGAAGCTCTCGAACGTCTGGATGAGTATGTCCTCATTTCATCTATAAAAGGAGACGTCTGCCTCCCTCAAGCTACTCGTTCTCATCCAGATCTCATCCTCATCCCACAAGCTCCTTCAGCACCCAGCTCCGGATCTCTTATCTTCACACTCTCGTTTCAAACAACTCTCTTTTATCTTCTTCTCAACACACCCCATCTTTCAACATGAAGCTTCATCAGGTCGTCGCTGTCCTCAGCTTCATCGCTGCCGGCGCCTCTGCCACCCCTGGAGGTTATGGTGACAAGGACAAGGACGTCAAGTACGGCAACAATTACGGCAACAAGTACGGAAACAACTACGGCAACAAGTATGGCCATGGCAAGGATGGCAAGGACGGCGACAAGTACGGCCACGGCAAGGACAAGTGCAAGTCCTACGAGTGGGACATTGACCGCTGCAGCTGGTGCCCCTATAAGCCCTACCACCCCCGCGACTTGGATGGCCTTGAGGCTCGTGGCGACTACGGCTACGGAAACGGCTACGGCTACGGCCACAAGACTTGCAAGAAGACCTGCCCTGACAACAAGAAGAAGTGCAAGAAGCAGTCCTGGGACTACTCCAAGCCTACTTACTCGGGCGACTTTGAGGAGTCTGTTTCGTGTGAGGGTGGCGATTCCTACAAGGTGAAGGGCAAGATCGCACCTTGCGGTGACTGGGGCAAGTACGGCAGCAAGCAGTGCCTCTTTGTCGAGTACGCCGACTGGGACAAGTGGAGCGACAAGACAGCCTACCTGGGCATCTACACCACAGAGACCGAAGGCCCCAAGTACAAGGAGAAGCTCAACCTCACCAAGGACTACTGCAAGGGCAACAAGTGCGTCGTCCCTCTCGACAAGTTCCCCGGATGGCCCAAGCTCTGCGGCAAGAGCGTCTGGATCGGTATCGACGACGACCAGTGCAAGCCCAAGAAGGGTCACGGCTACGGCGGCTATGGCAAGGACGGTCACGGCAAGGATGGAAAGGATGGCAACAAGTATGGCCACGATGATGACAAGTACGGCCATGGCAAGGATGGCAAGGACGGCAAGGACAAGTACGGCCATGATGATGACAAGCACGGCAAGGACGGCAAGGACGGCAAGGACAAGTACGGCCATGATGATGACAAGCACGGCAAGGACACCTACGGCAAGGACAAGTATGGCAACAACAACTACGGCAACGGCAACAAGGACAAGCGCGGCAACGACGACAAGTACGGCAACAACAACTACGGCAACAACAACAACTACGGAAACAACTACGGAAACAACAACTACGGTGACAAGGATGGCAACAAGGACGGCAACAAGGACGGCAACAACTACGGCAACAACTACGGTAACAACTACGGAACCGACCGATATGGCAGCCGCGGCCGCAACTACGTCAAGTACATCGAGCTCGAAATCACCTGCACCTACCCCAAGAAGTGCACTGCGTGGTGCTGCTGCGCTTAAGCGACGACTTTGCCGGGCGGGCTCTTGTCTGGAGACCGAGCCGGAGGCTCTCAGGCCATGGCTGGTGCTGAGATGCCATGATGATGATGACGAACGGGTAATACACAGCCGTGACGCTCTCTGGTTTTTCGCTTCTCTTCTCTATGTAATCCTGGGACAGCGCACTCATTTCTCTGTCCAAAAGTTTATACTATAGGTTTAGGGGGTTGCTTTGGAAATCTTGTGTTTGGGATCTGATAGGTAGTTAATTGATAAAATTTGGGTGTGAAACAGTCTTGCCCAAGATGTGAGGTTCCAAAATGTAGCTGAACTTACACGCTCGAGTATCCAGAAGCTTAATCCATAGGGCTGATGAGAGGATGACGAGCGTTGAAGAGGAAAACGGGATAATGAGAGTAGACTTTGGCGTTCTTGAGTATGAGTTTAGGATCACTGGGCCTGACCAATCTAAGTATGGATGGATTCTTAGGTAGTTATACTCACGCTTAGGTACTTGGAGTGAGTTGCCTGGCTTGCCTGCCACGTTTTTCTCTTTGGATGATGCTACAATCGCCTCAAAGTGAGATTAATGAATGTGGGCTGAGTTGACAAGTCTAGACTGGGGCCCATTTCTTCTATCGCACCCCTGCGGCGTTAAACAATGTCATTTGGAGCAATGGCAAGTACGTGTTGCCAGCTACCTTGGTATCTTGAGATCGAATCCTCCTGTCACAAGGAGGATTGGATTTTTGCCCTTTTTTTTCTCCATCTTCTTTTTCTTTTTTTTTTCTCTCTTGCCGTAATAGTTTCTTGTTTCATTGTGGTGACAAACCGAGAGAAATCTGTCAATAGGACACTTGTATCTGGCGGTTCTGTAATATGGGTGGATTGTCACAGCAATGAGGTGGATGGTGAACATGACTTAGCCTCTAGGAGACTATGTGATCACTCATGGCACAACGTGCCCTACGATGGTAAGAGAATAACTAGACATCAAGACATCGTCGTTATAATAATGCCCTCAATATACGAGTAAAAGCGAGCTTCGAATACGGCCATATTGTTGTGCCTACTGATCCTGTTCTAGCTCGTCTCATAAACAGCGGTCCTTCTGTCCATGCCGCCACCACAATAGAGACCAAAGTAAGATTGAAGTTTGTTTTTATTGTTCTTTGAGCTGCCAATTGCAGCATCGCCTTGATCCGCGCTGCCTTGTTGCAGTAATAGCGCAAAAACGCACACATCTTTTTGTCCGCTCTGGTACAAACGTCTTCTCGCCAGCCAACCCCTCATTGTCTCATTTTCGTTTTTTAGTCTCATCTTCTCTTCCACTCCCGCAGCATCATTCTTTATATTGGCCATATTTCCAACGAAATGCTATTGGCGGTGCCCCTGAGTCGACGACAGTCGAGATGTTGGAGGCGGGGTGACCCCGCAGTGCCAAGATGTAGCGTTAGGGCGAGATGATCATGGCGGCGCCCACAAGCAGGATTGGACCCTGGGTAGTGATGGTCAGTATTCTGAACAGCAGTCAGTTTGTCCAATATTTGAAGCTGTATTCGATACATGGTGACAAGGACAGAGTTGCTGTCCATTGGCATCTGCAAAATTTCAACCTATTCTCTGGGATAAGGCGTCAGTCAAGGGCTTGGGTCAGAGCACCAGGGTTCAGTCGGTCAGTCAGTCAGCAAGTCAGCCAGTTGAGCGCGCACCAATTGTTTTTTCTGGTATAACCTGTCAGTATGGAGTAGGGTCAATATTCAGACCCACAGCATGACAATAATCTTCTTTTTTGTTTGTCGCTTTGCTTTTGTCCCAAGACACATGAGCCGAATCGTGGCATTGGCTGCCAGACTCGTTAATATGTGCTTGACTCATGTCGAAATATGTTGATTGAGTAGAGAGAGAGAAGAAACCTGGTATCATCAAATAGAAACAAGTCTGGCTCTGGCAGCGCTTCCCATGACAACATAACGCCTGTCCATAAGTACCCATGCATACCCTCAGAGAGGCACAACAGCACATCCACAGCAGTTATTATTATTACGTAGGCGTCAGACAAACCCCACTGCACGCACGCACTGCTCTGCTCTTGATTAACCCAGCTCCCAGGACTCGCCCCAGATCTCGTTCAGATTCAGCCCTAGCAGCTCCAGACTCGGATCCAGATTGAACGGCTGAGTGGGGTCACCCCCTATCATCCAAGGGGCCTGGTTTGGGTCGATCGGAGCCGAGGGCATCGTCGGCGTAAACGAGAAGGGGGTCACCGACTGGATACCAATATTAGGAAACGCCCTGCCATGGAACTCAAGCTTCATTACCTTTGGCCGGTCGTGTAGCGGTATGTTGGGCGCCGGCCCCATCGTTGCTGGGCCGCCTGCCACCGCGTTCATCGCTGCGCCTGATACTTGTTCCCCGGACACTGGAGGCTCCTGGTTGGCAAGGAGTCGGTAGTGGAGGTTGACAAACCGCTCTGCTGACGTCGATTTGGCAACCTCTGGCTCCTTGGTCCCCAGATGCGCCTCAAGGAGTCCCAGCGCCGCACACATGATCGAGTATCCCCACGGCTCATTGTTGCCACACCGAAGGAGCCGGTCCTCCTTCATCGCAATGCACTTCTCAATCAGCTTGAGCGTGTGGTGTGAGTTGATCATGATCATATTGGTCGATCCTCGAGGCTGCAGCATTGTCACACTGCAGAGGTTGATGGCTGTCGTGAGCGCATCCTCTCGAAGGAAGTTGAGGCTGCGGACCCCTTGCTCATAGAGCTTGTCATGCAAAAGGACAATGTCCCGTGCCGCGTTGTAATAGATAATCTCCGAGTATTGATACTTGGAGTTTTGCTTGCGGAGCTTTAGATATGGCTGATGGAGTGGAATAATGTACTGTCGCAACTGCACATGCAGAAGCGTATATGCAATCAATGGGTTCTTCTTCCCTTTGGTGTTATCCATGTTCATGTCCCAAGATGGTAGCGCATCGATCTCCTGCGTCAAATCGTTGGTGTATCGAATCACCTGGTCATAATCGATGTCAGACAATGGGCCTGTCAACAAACGGCTGAGCTCCAGGCGGAGCGGTAGACTCTGTCGAGCCAGATGCTGGAAGGAGGAGAAGGTGTACTCCTTGGTCGGCTTCCCAGGTGGAAGAACCGTGGTGGTCTCATCAAAATCTTCGTCGTCGAGGTTGCGAGGTGCATTAGTATCGTAGTGAAGCTGGCTCACGAGCGTCGGCAGGCAATGATCAAATGACGCCTGCATATCAAACTCTTGAACGGTTGCCCAGATTCTTCGACGCATCTCTTGGTGGAAGACGGTGATCTTAGCAGCCATGTGACTTGGCTCTCGATGGAGTCCAACCGCAATTCCGTCCTGAATCAAGGCCCCGGAGCCAGTCCAGAAGCGCTTCTTCTTGATGGTGTTGACCCTCTTGCCCAGATACAAGAGGCAGGCAACTTGATAGTGAATCAAGCGACGATGCTTCTGACTCTGCCTCGACGACCACTCGTCGCAGGCCTTGATCCACCGCTCTGCCCAGTGACGGGCATTGGACATCATGCCAATGAACTTGAGGTTATCATGGGTGTGGACGCAGCTTGCCACGGCCATCATGGCGAGGATGAGGGCAGTGAAGGCAGCATATCGCTTAGTGGAGCCGGGCTCCCAGTACTCAGCGTACTCCTTGCGGAACGTAGGGATGTGGACGATGCGATGGACCTGCTCGAACTGGTCAAGGTAGACATCGATGAGGGCGTCAGACTCCTCCTTGCTCGGCAGCAGGGCCTCCAACTCTGGATCCGACTGCTCAAAGATCTTTTCACGATCCTCGCGTCTTCTCTTGCGGTCCTTTCGGTCATGGAGGATGACTGGACGAAGCCATTCATCCGCCGTCTCCTTCATGAAAGGACAGAGGCCCGTCAACTCGACAAAGGCCATACTGGCATTATGGGGACCAAAGTAACGGGTGCGGAAGCCCCGGCCACGGAAGAAGCGAAGCTCCCCCTTATCAGCAGACATATTGGTGGCCTCGATGGACTCGTGTACTTCGCGGACGGAGGGGTCGGGCTCCCCAGGATGGGCGTCATCCTTTTGGGTCTGGGGCGAGGTGGTTGTGGCAGCGACAGTGCTGCCATCGAAGGAGACACCGGTGCGGGATATCTGGTTCTTGAGCTGGGCGATCTCGAGCTCGAGGCGTCGGATCCGATCGTGATCCTGGCGGACGAACTCTGGGTCCCGCGGGGACAGGCCGGTAGTTGGATCGACGAAGCGGCGGGAGTCGAGCTGGGCAAAGGGCGGGGGCACGCCCGAGGAGGCATTGACGACCTCGCCGTTGCGAGACTCGTAGCTGCAACGGTCGGGCGTGCCGCTCTTGATGCAACGCTCGCACGGGAAGCCCCGGTCGCACGAGAGCTTGCGACGACGACACTCGAGACAGCTCAGTCGGACGCGCTGCCGCTTCCGGGCGGGCGGCTGGCCGGAGCCGTTGATGGACCCAGACTTTCGGTCACCGTCCGAGTCCGGGGTCTCACTTCGGTCTGAAGTCATGGTTCGAGCCGGAGCCGATGGGTTAGAGCCTTTGGGAGGCCTGCCTCAGAGCGACCAAAAAAGATTGCCCAATGCCGGGGCGTTGCTGGACCTTGCGGGTTCGGAGTTACGAAGGAGGAGGAATCGCTCGCTGGGCCGACCCGGGGGGCATCAGCAAGTCAAAAGGGATTTCTTTATCAATTTGATCTGATAACTTGCGTAGGAAAGTTTTGCTGCCCCATTTGAGGTTGTCAGCGCCGAGCGGAGATACGATCGAGGAGGATCCAAGGGTTGGCCATCTGGGGTTGAAGCTGTGGGGGTGTGATGACTTAGCAGATTGTTAGTGCAAGGGGATACTTTGGGTTGTCAGTTGTCGCACTCCAAAGTTTCCCGCTCAAGCCGTTGACATAGGGCCGTGATTGGCGACGAGAAACGAGCAACTAGAGCACCGTCCTCTATGAATTTCCTGCGAATTAATACAACAAAATTGGCTCTCTAATCGTGAATTTCTTCTCGATGCTATTCTTCACAAGCAAAGGACCAGCTCGGACCTCCGACGGATCGCCGACCGGGACCACACCACGTTGCCGTTACAAACCACCAACAGCCGAACCCACTGGAGCCGCGCCGTGTAAAAGGCAGCTTCCAAAGCCATCCAAGCGTGTCGAAACGTCGAGTACCTCATCTTTGCTGCGTAAGCAATCGTCGGCTCCGTTGGTCCTCAGTCCGGCTGTTCAATCCTCTCGGTGATGGCTCACCGAGCACCTGATGACACGCCAACCTCGGCATATGCGCTTCCGGCGGACCCTTGAGACCGAGGGAGCCTCATGTTGAGGTCACAAGTCTGATCGCGTTTCTCATACAATAGCCTCGAACCCTCAATTGGCGGTACAAGAACCTGAGCACACGGCTCTCACACTCTAACAGCTTCAACCTCGTACCCACGTGACACCTGCAGCTCGCTGTTCCTGAAGACCACCATCTCTCAAAGTTCACTCGCCACAAGTTTCAGGTCTCCCCCTCTTGCGTCGACGAGCTGGAAAGCTAACGCGGGATGATGTGGCACCGGATAGATCCTGGAAAGCCAGGCTGACTCTGACTCGCAAGTGGCGGTCTAAGGGATCCAGAAGAAGTCTTCTGGAAAACTTCTCTGATCGAAGCTAACATCTCCGTCGTCTTCTAATTATAGCACTGGCAAAGAGTCCGTGTGCTTGGGGTTCATCTGGCAGACTTGTCATGCTCTAATAGAACCGTCATGGAGAAGCCTCCATTCCCAGTCTACACGCTGTGTTCAACCCTCCATCTTGCGGGGAGAAATTTTCACGGGCTGGACCATGCGCTGCTGCTGCATTGCCAAAGGAGCCCGCGGTTTCACCTGAAGCATGCAACTGCTCTCGTACGACGCTGCCCCAGTTTTGGCCTGGTCAAAGCTCCAGTGTGAGCTCAATTCTTGGTGTAGAGAACTTTAACAGAGGTTGCATATCCCCTGGTCAGGGCCAACCCACGCTGTCGCACAGGGAGGGAACAGGACTGGAGGGTGCATCTCGCAAGTTCTCGGTTTGCTGACTTATGCATAAGCCGGGCGCCCTCAATGCGGCGATAGGGGGGTTGCATCTTAATATGTCCAAGGACCTGATGGAAGTCTATCGGCCAAGCCGTGGATTTTGATGGACTCAACGCTCAGACCGGGGCTCCCGAGATGGATGTTACCACAGTCGCTATTCTGAGAAGTAATTTAAGCATCCATGCCATTGAGCCTCTGAGCCGCATAATGGAATTCGTGCCTGTTCGGCTGGTCTGTGTAGAGCACGTCTGCGGTCCTCAGACGATCCTCAATGCTAAACCTCTGCAAATGCCGATGGCTACAGGGGTTTCCCATGGCAGTTATAGCTCCCAGAGCTAGTGTTAGTTCTCGTTACAGTTGCATGCAGCTGCCATGCCTGCACTACACGTGTAGGGCCCCCCTTTGTCCATTGTCGATCCGGGGGTTTCATAGATGCGGCCAGGCACGAAAAAACTTGTCAGTCTGAGTTGACACTTCTGCGCAAAAGAGATCTTTGTCGTGACTTGACCTGCTAGCAATCTGCCTCAATGCCAGTCAACGGGTATGAAGCTCGCGTCCTGGGCAATTTGCTCGCCGTTGCTCATCGCTGGAGTATGCGCCAATGGGTCTGAGTCAACTGGCGGGCTACCAAGCTGTGCTGTAAGTGCTTTGTCTCTGACATTTTTACCCTGCTGACCGTGGTAGTCAAAATGCCTTGAGTCGTCGTATGGCGACTCATCCAGCGGAACTGGGATAAATGCCACTGCTCTCTGCAATGTGGGCGACCCAGACCGCGAAGTCGATACTTGCATTTCTCGCGAATGCTCTGGTATGGAACGACTGAGTATGGCCTCTATTCAGCAGTGATGTTGTGCCTCAATTCTAACAACGATCAGGATTCACACATGTTCGAGGCCAGATGTGTGACGATGAACCCGATTCCAAGCGAAACGACCACTACGTTCTACTCGCAGCAGAAATCCCAGCATGGCTAAGCCCTTGGCTACGAGTGTTTTCGAGCTGGGCGACCTGCAATAGGCTCTCCTTGGACGACCATGTTATGGTGATTTGTGGGGTAAGATTAGACATCAAGAGAGCGAGGACCAAGTCTGACAGCATTTCAAGCTTCTCTACACAGTCTTTGCCACTTTGGTTCACTTAGGTATGATGGATAGTCTGTCTTGTTGTAACCTATGCTAACAGAATCTCCTAGCTTGGTTCGTGACGGCCGATTTGACTACTTGGGATACCGCTGTGCAGAATGTCACAGACGGGCTTAAGGTACGTATGATTGATGAATACCTCATCTTTTCAAGTATTTCTAACAATTTAACCAGATTGTCTACATTGCCGAAGTCCTCGAGCTTGCCTGTTTATGCCTATCGAGAGTGGCGGTCCTCCTCGTGTGCCTCCGCATCTTCCCTCGCAACCGACACCAAATCATCTCCTACACGGCCATGACGTTTATCGTCATCTTCACAATCGTTTTTGTTTTCTTGCGTATATTTCAATGTTCACCAATCGACACCCCATGGAACGGTTGGACCCAAAGTCCAACAAACGGCCAGTGTTTCAACCAGCAGGTTCTCTCACATGTGGCAGCCGGATTCGACATTGCATTTAATGCCGCTCTTTTTATAGGCGTGTTGCTATCTGTTTGTCGACTTTCGACGGGTGTTGGGCCGAGGTTGATAGTGACGGGCATGCTCGCACTCGTAGTGTTTGCTTTAGCAGTCTCTTGCTTCCGACTGTGGTACATGATCGACTTTGCTGCCAAGATGAAACCAGTCTGGGACTATCGCGATCGGCTTATCTGGATGGATGTCGAAGTGTCTTCCTTGGTCATCGTCGCATGCCTCCCCAACATCTGGCCATCGCTCACGAGCGTGGATTCGCCTAGCGGCAGAGAGTGGCAAAGTCGCCCAGAGTCGAGTCACCCTCCGTCGAGTCGAGCCTTTTCAAGTCGGCCTCCATCCAGCCGACCCATATCCAGCAGCCGACCCGAGATGGGAAAGACCAATTCCACAGAGACTCTCAGGGTCAAGCTAAAAACTTCGATAACGAAGCTGCGGCAGATGAGCTCGTTCAGGATTCTAATCGAGAAGCGGAGCAAGAAGCAGGCCCAGTCTCATCTACGACTGGGGGACAAGATCCGAGGAAACGTGCAGACAGAAATACAGGGCGGTCAGAGATTCTCCATGATTTCTCAGGTGGGAGAGAGAATTGGCATTCGTGTCAAGACGAGGACGACGACGCAGGTTGCAGTGGATAGATGGGATGCGGAAAAGGGACGTGTTCAGGAAACGAGTCAAGTCAACGAGTCATGATGAATTAGAAACTTAGATTGCAAGCGAATTGCGCACGATAGTTCCACAAACAAGTTAAATGTCAGTTATGATCAAGATTGGTGTGTCGTGCTGATGTCGGTGTTTGTAAGACGGTTGGCATAACCGTGTATCATGCTACTTACATCTTACACGGCCACGCAACTCGATGAGAAAAACAGACCCAATTGGCATTCAAAAGTGCATATCTGAGAGTATCCTGCCTGTGATATTGATCTTCGAGTTAAATAGCCCAGCAATTTATCCAACTCCGATCCCGGCTCCGAGAAGAAATGCAGGGGGCTCCACTTTCAACCTCACTCGGCCAAAGTCGCGCTCACAATCACAAGCAAGGTCCACCAACCACTCCTCAACACCAAACGCCCAAGGCATCCCAATTGAACACCCCCAAACATCGCCCCCAAGGCCCTACGACGTCCTCAAAATGGCCTCCGCCGACGATGCCCGCAAGAAGCGCATCGTGTCGCACATGAACCAGGACCACACGCGCGAGATCTCGCACTACCTGCGCCACTACGCTCACCTCTCTGCCGGCGCCGCTTCGTCCCCAGAGATGCGGGACGTCGACCTCAATGGCATGACTATTCGCTCGAGGGACGGGAGGGACCACTTTATCCCGTTCACGCCGCCGCTCAAGGGCTGGGGAGAGGCCAAGGACCGCATCATCGAGATGGCGGTTGAGGCCCGCGAGGCGCTGGGCCTCAGCGACGTGGTCATTGAGGGCTACAGGCGGCCCGAGGGTTTCGGAATTATCGTTACCGGATCTGTGTTCTTCTACTTCTTCTGCGCCGCTACCCTCCCTTGGGTCCAGCCTGGGACCGACGTCTGGAGGCTGCTGGAAACCGGGTTCCCGGGAGGGCCTACGTTCTACAGCTGGCTCGTCAACGCCATCTTCTGGCCGGTCGTCGGGATCCACGTGGTCGAGTGTTACTTTTTCGACAGGAAGCTGCAGAGGCACGGCGTGGAGAGGCTGTCCGGGCAGTGGTGGTTGTGGCTGTCCAACTGCTTCTTTGAGGGGTTCCCGTCGTTCAAGCGGGTGGATGGGATCGTGGCCCGAAAGCAGCAGGAGAAGAACGGCAAGAAGCAGTGATTGAATGGTTCATGTTCGAGACGGATGAGGCAGTTCGTGTGGGATTGATGCCAGGTCGAGGTGATACATAACCTCTGCCTTGACAGCCTCGACTCTTGTACAACTAAGCGATAGCTGAATTGACAACTGCCGGGCAATGCGGCTAGACTTGGCTCGTGTCATGAAAAAGTGTAACTTGATCACAACTGACCCTGACCCAATTGGCAGCGGCTGACTGCAGTCTGCGTGTGACTGCCCTGCTCATCCGAGGCTCGAGATGATTCGTCGAGGGCCGCGGGGGTGATGATCGCCTTGGGCAAACCGCTCGATGGGAAAATGGGCCGATGGTTGTTTGCGAACCATCACCATGTATGTCGACGCCTTGTTCTGCGATGCAATATGCAACCGATCCGCCTTATAATGCAGGCCGGATGACCTGGATGGTCCAAACAGGCATAGCCGTGTTTACCATCACCTTGATCTCATGGCGTCGATTCGTCGCGTCTGCTGCATGAACAAGTAAGTCATACTGATTATCTCTCGCGCATCCACTCACACGCGCGTGTTTATATGGCTGTGTACTTGTCTCGTCCCTCGACATCGCAGATGTGCCTTCTCTCTCCCCCGCGGTCGGCGATATGGCAGCCGTCATCGCGGAGAACGCATTTGCGGGTTTTTACTTGAGTCTCTAGATCGTCAAGGGCAGGCCGGGTGAGTATATAAACATCTCTGTCTTGGTTATCCTCGACGTTTAAACTCTAGCCAACTTCCATTATTCACTTCTCACTATCCATCTCTCATCATCGTTCTCATCAAAAAGTGCAAGGGCTAAAACATGCACCAGAAACGTCCTCGTAACTCACGAGAATGCCCTCGTTGAGAGACAAAGCCACACGATATTCCTCGAACCGCCACCATCGAGACACCTTCTTCTACTACTCCACCCAGTCCAAGTTGCAGCGCTTCTTCCCCCGCTTCCTGAGGTCCAAGCCGTCCCTCGACAACCCAACTATAGACCGTCGTCTGGGCAGCCGGCGATCGGATATGCCTCAGGCTTCGGAAGAGAAAGTCTTTGTCACCAGAAACAAGCCTTCTTGCCCATCAACTGAACCCACTCTATCTCATTCACATACTGTAAGTCTTGATGATGATACAAGTTACCCAGTACTGACCATGCAGGACAAACCTACTGGCACATCACGAAAGTCCCGGTCTAAGAAGGACCAGGAGCGCGGTCAGGGCCGTCAAGGTTCTCCTGCCTCCCCGTGAGTAACCCATCTCATCTTGTGTATACACACCCTCACACATCCCCAGAAGCGGCCAAGTCAACTCGTCCCCCCAAGGACGCCGCACCCACCTCGCAGACGAGTGCGCAAAGCCCCTCAACGTGTCTCTGCCGCCAGATGGTGGACGGCAAGCCGCCGCTTCCTCAGACGCCGAGCCCACTACGAAGCCGTCGGCTGCCTATCTAGACTACTGCATCAACCAGGAGCTGTCCCGCCGCAAGCAGATCATCGTCGACAGTTTAATGGCTGCTATCTCGGGATGCTATAAACGAAAACTGGAGGAGGCACTCGAGGAAGGGTGCGATCCTGAACCGGGATCGCACCCTTCGTCGAGCTCCATTCAGGGCATCAAGTCCACGTCCCACTCGTCGGCTGTTGGCCAGAAGAGGTCCAGCCGACACGGCAGCAGGGACGAGAGCGACAACAGTGAGGATGACGACGGCTTCAGGAAGAAGAAGGACAAGAAGAGGGCCAGGATCGAAAAGGACGACAGCAAGCCGCGCTTCGCTTGCCCCTATCACCAGTACAACCCCAAAAAGTTTGGAGCGAAGCGCACGTGCTGTGGTCCAGGATGGACAGAGCTGTCTCGGGTAAAGTGAGTGAGCCCAATAGTTGCAATGACAGGCTGCTAATTTCTTCTAGGGAGCATCTTGACCGCAGCCATAGTCTCCCCAAGTTCCAGTGCAACAGATGCTGTCGCCGGTTCAAGAAGGACGAGGAGCTCAAGAAGCATCAGCGAGAGACTACCCCGTGCCCAGTCAAGGACCCAAGCAAGATGCCTCGAGATCTCGCAGATGGGTATGACGAGGAGCAGGCCAAAAAGCTCAAGGCGAGAACCCGAAAGACTCCAGACGACAAGTGGAAGGAATGGTACTGCATCTTGTTCAACGTGGCCTCTGATGACCCCAACATCCCGTCGCCTTGTAAGTCATGAGAAACCCTCGGCACATATCACAAGGCTAACAAATCTCAGACCACGATGCTTCTCTCTCAGCAGCCAGAGCCTCAACCATCAACCGGGACAGCATCCCCGAGTACCGCGAGTGGTGGACAAAGGCCGAGCCCGTCATACGCCACCGCGTGACCAAGGAGGTCGAGAAGGCGCTCAAACACTGCGAGCCACAAGTCAAGAACGACGTTATCGAGAGCCTGCAGGACCTCCCCCGCCTCATCGCAGACCTTTTCCCCCTCCCGGGCCTGACCTCAGAAGAGACTTCCGACATGGCGGGGGAGACGGGCTTCCTCGACTTCCTCGACATGGGAGATGAGTACATCTTCGGGGACGCCGACGACACGGCCTTCCTCAACGGCGCCTCGGGCACGTTTGGATCTTCGGATTCGTCAGACTGCTCGGATCCGTATCAGGCTGGGACCAGCTCTGCCACTTCGGTAGGGGATGATGTCTACCAGAGCTTTGATGTCAAAACTGGCTTGGCGCCCGAGTCGTTTCACTTGAGCTGTCCGGCCAACAACCTTTACTAACCTCTTCTCATCGTTTCCTTGGATCTCTTTACTTTGACCCAGTATCACTCACTCACTCTTGCAGGCTTTCGTTGTTGTCGACGCTCGCTCCTTTGAGAAGCAGCCTTTTCTTTGTTTCATATACGTTTACATGTACCTTTATCAAGAGATCTCAGCTTCAGAAAACTGCTGCCAGGATCTCTTGATGAAAAAACAGCTGTATAACTAGACCTCTCGGAACTCTTCGAGTATGGCCTGTGTACGAAAAAAGTGTGTTTGGTTAGGAGTGTGCACTACTTACGACTCATGCCCGACTGTCATTCACTCGACGTTTTCCTATGTTTGAATAATCAACTAGAATGGTTTTACCTACGCTAGGGTATATGAAGATACGTTTTTCACTGTATTGTATTTCGACCCAAAACGCACGTGACGGCCATATGTTGTTACTATGAGGAGCGGATATTTGGCGCACCTCTCCTAAAGATAATTCCGACCTCCTACGTGGAGCAAGCGATGAGCCGCGAGAGTAGAGCCTATCTTTAGGAAATCCTTAGCAGCGTGTATACATCTTCTCATACGATAGTAGTATTAATCAAGGGAGAGAATAATCTAAGGCAAGGTTGAGACTTTGCTAATTGTTATACAATCAGACTTGCCCACCTCTTCTTCAACTATGTGCGATCCTTGGATACCCACCAATGTTGAGACTGGACATAAGAACAAAAGTACATCAAATAGGCAAGTTGGTATATAAATATCTGCCTCTCTATCAATGCGTTACACTACGTCAAATCAATCAGAATATGGCCATGTTTGTTTACATTCACCCACTGTGCGCGCTGACACGTCCCGTTCTGCCCATGGTCGGCCTCCCGCATCTCGCGGGGAAAGGTCCTCGTCATTGAATGCCTACAATTGCATTTTCAACCCAACCAACAAGACCTTGTCAATCGAGACCAAAAAGGCCCAAGTTCCCTTCTTTTCTGCGCTTCTCCGTCTCCTCTTTTATCTCTATCCATAGTCACCGCTTGAGTTACCCCCAAGATGATCAAGATCAACCCAGTCATTGTACACATCCTTGTAAGTCAACAACAGCCCCGAATGGCTACATCAGCGGACTCACCATCTCTCGCAGCTCAGCCTCGTGCTGCTTGGAATCGCCATGTGAGCATCTCCCTTCTACGCTACGAGGCTTCAACTGACTGTCCCTCCAGTGGCGTCCACGTCCACGCCTCATCCTTATCCCTCCCCATCTCGCCCGCCGTCTCCATCCTCACCATCCTCCTCCCCGTCTCCGGCTTTCTAATCAACATGTTCTACTCTCGTCACGGTCCGATCGCGTCTTCCTCCTCCAACCGTATCGCCAAGCTCGCCCCGTTGATCATTCAGGTCCTTCAAGGCCTCGCAACAACTATCCTCGCGACCATCCTCTTCGAGACAATCCTGCCCTCCTCCACTTTGGATTGCATGCTCGACACACAGTGGATGCATATGTTTCGCGCCCACGATGCTCGTGGAATACAGAGCATTCAAGATGCGTACGACTGCTGTGGGCTAAACACGGTTAAGGACAAGGCCTATCCGTTTGACCCAAAGGATGCGGGCAGCTGCGCCAAGAGGTATGAGCGGAGTGCTGCCTGTAAAGGGCCATGGAGAGGAGCACTTCAGAAGACTTCAGGCGTGGATTTAATTGTTGTGATAGTGGTTGGTCTTATACAGGTAAGTAACATCAGAAGATGGCACAGGCAAGTCGCTAACAGTAGGACAAGATAATCTGCCTCGTCCTTGTCAGGGACGGCAAGGGCTCATGGAATGCCTGGAGCAAGTATCATCGAGGACAGGCAGAAGACTACCATGAGAGCCGTCGTTCCCTGTTGCCGGGCCCAGAGAGATCCATCGTCGAGGAGGAAGAGACACCCTCAGAACGGTCCAACAAGGGAAAGGGGGCACAGGGGTATGGAAGCCTAGCTGAGAACGGCTCTGGTTCAAGAGTTATACCATCGGGTCTCCCAGAGCACAACAATTGGTCCGACTGAGGAGAAAGACATGTCAGCTGAACGGCACGTTATGAGGTACCGTCATCGTATGTAGTCAAGTGTTTGATTGGGTATGTAACTCCAGATGCGCCACGCGCGTCCATCTCTAATATCTACATCACCTCCCAGCCTCCTTGCCCAGCTTCTCCAGGGCAGCCTCATACTCCTCCACCCTCTCCTCGCCCATCTCTTCAATTCTCGTTCTCTCCATCTTTTGGGCTCTCCTGACACCTGCACCCTTGGCGATCTTGCCCCAGAACCAACCACTCTCATCATCGCCCACCAGAGTCCACGCGCATCCGGACCTTCCAGCTCTGGCTGTGCGTCCAACTCGGTGGACATAACCAGCAACGCTCGGCGGCAGGTCGTAGTTGATAACGTGGTCGAGGTTGGGAAGATCGATACCTCGGGCAACGAGATCGGAAGCGATGAGAAGCCGGATAGGAGAGGTCGGTGCCGTGAAAGCACGCAGAGTCTTGCGACGGATATGTGTAGGTGTCGTAGATGTGAGGGTGCCAATGTGCGAGGCCAGCGAAGGGTCGAGCAGAGCCAACAGTCGTGATAGACGAAGCGCCGACTCGTTAGACTTGGTGAAAATGAGAGAGACGGGAACATGCGACTTGAGCGAGCGGCCCGATGACCGTTTCGCCTTGGACTCGGATTCTGAATCTGAATCAGAGTCGGAGCTTGTATCCGAGGTTGCGTCGGAGTCAGGATCAGAAGAATCAGAGTCCGAGCTAGAGTCTGAGCTTGAGCTGGTACCCGACTCTTCAGCCTCGTCAGGCTTAGCAGAGTCTTCATCCTTGTTCGGACCGGCCATGAGCATGTCCTGGCTTCGGAGCAGCTCAAGTAAGTAAAGCGGCTTGAGATTCGTGTCGTGAACTCTTATGGCGTGCTCCTTCAGGAGTACAGGCAGAGAATGCTCTGCGATCTGGACTTCGCCGTCGCTCTCCAGGACGATCAGCCGCGGCCTTCGCAGACCCAATTGGTTGAGCAGACTCAGGTCCCTTGTGAGAGTGGCACTGAGAATGACCTTGCGAACACCCGAAAAGTCCATGTCTGGAAAGTCCCGGGCGCTGAACTTGCTGACGCGGAACTTGTCCATGGCGAGGTCTAGCCAGCCCTGGAAGCTTTGCGCAAGGAGCTTATCGGCCTCGTCAACCACCAGCCATCGAACATAGTCGAGGCTGAAGCCAGGAGTCTGTTCCATGTGCTCTACCAATCGTCCAGGGGTGCAGATTAGAACGTCCACCTTTGAGGGAAAGTCCACAACGTAGCCATCCATGCTGCTCAGCCGGGGATCGGCTTCGTCATCGTCAAGGTCATCGAGAGCAGAGGTGCCAGATTTTTGTTTCCTTTGCTCGCTCTCCTCTTGCAGCTTCTTGTATGTGTCAGGGTCATACCGGACCTCTCGATCCATCAAAGACTCCTGCTCATGCTTAAGCGATTGAGATCCAATCGAGATGCCCACTCTGACCCTCTTCCGGTCTCCGCCTTCAAATGCCCTGGCGCAGAGCTCAAACGCCTCCTGGGCTTGCTTCACCAGCTCACGCGTAGGGAGGACCACCAGAGCCCGAAGTCTTGTCACAGCACCTTGGCTGATATCTCGCACGACAGGCAGCGCGTAAGCCAAAGTCTTTCCAGAACCTGTGGCAGCAGAGATGAGAACATCGCCTGGCCGTTGCTTGCTTGTTGGGAGCAAGAGAGGAATTGCTGCAGTCTGCACCGCGAAAGCGTCCCGGAAGCCCTTCTCCTCCAGTACGCGAGATGCCTTGGGCAGGATGCCGAGGTCTGCAAAGGGCGTGCGTGTATCTTGTGAGACGCGAATTGGCTCCGCCAACCAAGGTGGAAGAGTCTCGTAGCTGGGCTTGGAGGTTGTGATGGAGATGGGTTCGGGTTGAGGTAGAGGTTCCAGACCATGGAGCTCTCCTTGATCTGATTCTTCCTCAACGTCCTGTACCGTCTCGCTGGCGAACTTCAACGATTTTTCCAAACGCTCGAGCACCGCCTTGTGTCTTTGTGTCTCCTCCTCGGCCGCTTCTCCCTCTGTGGGTTCATGCTCCTTGTGTTTCTTCTTCTTCTCTCGCTTCTTCTCCTTCTTTTGCTCAGTGGCCTTCACAGTCTCGACCGGTTCGGGAACCTCCTCGGCCACCTCGGGACCTGCAGCATCGATCATGGACACATCTTCGTTGTCGTCGTTCACTTCAGGCGTCACCTCATCGGCTTGTTCCGGCTCTTGCTTCTTCTCCTTCTTTTTATCTTTCTTTTCCTTTTTCTCCTTTTTCTCCTTCTTCTTCCTCTCCTTCTTGTCTTTGTCAGAGTCCTCCTCGAGTGTCTGACTCTCCTCTTGGACCTCACTTATTTCCTTGGGTGTTTCCTGCTCGACCTTTTGTGGTTCGGCCTGGTCCTTGGCGGCTTCTGGCTCCTCATCATCGTCCTTGGCAGCCCCGGTCCTCCGCTTGCCTCTTCTAACCTTCTTCTTCTTCTTGGGCGCTTCTTCGTCGTCCTTCTTCGCCGTCTCTACTTCTGTCTTGGACTTTTTGCTATCGGGCTGCGGAGAGTTCTGAGCCTCCTCTGTAGATTCCCATTTCCGCTTCGCCTTCTGCGGTGTCGGCTCGTCATCAAAATATTGGACCTGTGGCGCCTCGACAGGCTTTGGCGCAGGCGCAGGCTTTGCGCCGGGGACGAATCGCGAGTAGTTGAAGCCATCGCTCGTGGTGGAGGGTTTCGGAGGTGCAGCAGGAGCTGATGCTGTATTCGAAGAGCTTCCGCCCTTTGAGGGAGGAACGTATCTGGCATACATAATTTCAAGGCCAATTCCTCTCCAAAACCATAGAAATCTGTATCCAGAATCGTTGGCGATGGAGGGGCCTGGGACAAGCTTGTTCCTTCCCAAAATTTTGGGTGGATCAAGCATCTTATCGCGGTTCTGCCGCTCCTGACCGCTAAATTTCTACGCGGTTTGGCTTGGCATGGTCCACCCAAGAAACACCACCCCTGCAGCATCGCCATGTCTTACACGTGGAATGAGAGAAGGAGACAAGCATGAGATGAGTCCATGTCCACGACAGCGCAGCAAAACACCATCAATTGAGTCTTATCATCTGAACAATCTCAGCAAGTGCTGAGCAAGGGCTCATCCAGACGTCTTCAGGGGCCCAGCTCTGCTGGAACCCCCCTACCGTCGCCATCATGACACGCCGCACATACAACATCGCCATGGTTAGCGACTTCTTCTTCCCCCAGCCCGGAGGCATCGAGTCGCACATCTACCAGCTCGCCACAAAGCTCGTCGACCGCGGCCACAAGGTCATCGTCATCACCCACGCCTACGACGACCGCAAGGGCGTCCGCTACCTCACCAACGGCGTCAAGGTCTACCACGTGCCCTTCCTCGAGATCTATCGCCACGCCACCTTTCCCACCGTCTTCTCCTTCTTTCCCATCTTCAGAAACATTTGCATCCGCGAGCGCATCGAGATTGTTCACGGTCATGGCAGTCTCAGCAGTCTCTGCCACGAGGCCATCCTCCACGCCCGTACCATGGGCTTGCGTACCGCCTTTACCGATCACTCGCTGTTCGGCTTTGCCGATGCTGGAACCATTCTCACCAATAAGCTCCTCAAGTTTACGCTGAGTGATGTTGATCATAGTATCTGCGTGAGCCATACATGGTGCGACTTGAAAGCAATGCCGTCTCGGATCTCTTCTAACGCTAGCACAGCAAAGAAAACACGGTGCTTCGGGCATCTCTCGACCCCCTGATGGTCTCAGTCATACCCAACGCTGTCGTTGCAGAAAACTTCCGTCCCAAGGATAGTCCAGCTTCTCCCTCACCCCAGAGCACAACCTTTGGCTCCGAAGCCCCAGTCTACCCTCCTCCCCAGCGCATAGGACCCCGTGACATTATCACCATTGTCGTCATCTCACGTCTCTTTTACAACAAGGGAACCGACCTTCTCATCGCCTCTATTCCTCGCGTGCTCGAGAATCATCCCAACACGCGCTTCATCATTGCTGGTTCCGGCCCCAAGGCCATTGATCTTGAGCAGATGATTGAGACAAATGTCCTCCAAGATCGCGTCGAGATGCTCGGCCCCATCCGCCACGAGGAGGTCCGCGATGTCATGGTCCGTGGTCATATCTACCTCCATCCGTCTCTCACCGAGGCATTTGGCACCGTCATTGTCGAAGCAGCCAGCTGCGGGCTGTACGTCGTGTGCACCCAAGTTGGTGGTATCCCCGAGGTCCTTCCCTCACACATGACAACATTTGCCAAGCCAGAAGAGGACGACATTGTGCTTGCTACCGGAAAAGCCATCACCGCCATCCGCGCGGGTAAGATCCGCACGGAAAAGTTCCATGACCAGGTCAAGAAGATGTACTCATGGCAAAACGTCGCCCTCCGCACTGAGCGCGTCTACGATGGCATCTCGGGCACCATCCCTGAAGACGAGTTCTACGGCATCGACACCTCTGGCTACGGCAGTCGAATTCGCAACTTTGCTCTCATCGATCGTCTGAAACGCTACTACGGCTGCGGTATCTGGGCCGGCAAGCTATTCTGCCTGTGCTGTGTCGTCGACTACCTCTTCTTTCTCTTCCTCGAATGGTGGTTCCCCAGAGACAACATCGATATTTGCCCCGACTGGCCTCGCAAGCAACCCGCCGAAGATGGCGCCGGCTCCAAAAAGGGCCTGCATAGTAATCGGTCAAGCACATCTCAAGGCGCCCCGAAACTTGAATGAGTCTTTATATCTTGACTCTTTTGCTTATACATACTCTAGCTGAATGGCAGAGTGGCACCTTGCAAGGACCTGGGTAATGACGGCGTTGGGAGTTTCTAGAGACTTCAAAGACATACATAGACAGTAAAGGCGCGTTTCAAGGGAATAGTAATTGTTGCATAGCATACACGCATCAGTCGATGGGATGCTTGAGTGGTGGGTAATTAACAAGGAGCTAGCTCAGTATTCTAGACGCTGTACACAATCAAAAAAGTACAAGCTACGTCATTCTGCAGCGCACAAAGCTAGCATCCAAAGTCGTTGTGACCTTGAAGCCGTGAACGTTTACTCATCCCCTGGTTCCAATTCGGCGTCTCTTAGCCGTCCCCGTCTCGCGTTCAGCTGGCTCGTCATCATCATCGCCCGTCTCCTCGGCGGGTGTGGCGACACTTGCAGGACGATTGGCAGAAGGCGGTGGCGCGCTGCGCTCCTTTTCCGCGCTCCGTAGCTCACCCAGGAGCTTCTCGACCTCGACAAACATGCTGCGGGTATTCTTCACCACGCCGTTCTCGTCGAGGCGATAGCCCACCACCTCTTCTTCCTCGTCCTGGGACCGTTTCATAAACGCTGGTCCAGGGCCACGGTCGGGATCGGGGTTGTACATGATGGCATTGCAGAACATGTGGACAAGCTCACGTTCAAGCTGGGCGCTGTTGATGATTCCCTTTGGAGGGACGAGCTCGTCAGAGAGCGGCAACCACACGTGCGCTGTGCCAGGGTCACCACCTGGGAGGCCCGCGGCAGCCTGGACGGCTGCTTTGTTACCATGCTTGATAGCAGAGCGGATAGACGTTATATCCTGTGGCTGCAGCACAATCTGGTGATAGTTGGGCGCGTCCTTCTCCCGAAGGGCGGTTGCAAACATGTTGGCATCACGGTGGCTCGAGATCTGGTCTAGAGCCGACGAGGAAACCTTGGTGAAACCACGAGTCCACAGAACTTGCGTCGTTGTCGGCGGAGGATCCGAAGGCGTATCCTGTCGCTTTCGCTTCTGCAGCCGCGAGGACACGCTGCTCGGGGTCACAATCAGGGGTCGACCGGGAACACTCTCGTCTGCCGTGGTATCACCAGTCTCCTCTGTAGGCCTGGGTGTCGCATCCTCATCCTTAATCTTGGGCGCTGACTCAGAGGGTTGCGTCGTGTGATCATCCGTATGAGACATGACAGACTGACTACGTCTAGATCGAGTCAAGGACGGAGTAGCACTGATACCGCGGCTCTTGGGTGCCGCTCGAGCCGATCGTCCTCGAACAGACTTGGGAACATTGGGCTCCGTCTTCGGTACCGACTTGGGCGCCTGTCGCCTGGAAGGTCTTGGTGTTGAGCCAGCAGAGCTGGGCAAGGCTGCCGGCTTTTGGGGAGGGCTAACCGGCTCATACGCGGGACTTTGGGGCTCCCCGCTCAGAGGGCGTGGGGTGGAAGGCGTCGATTGCGAGGCCCATCTAGTTCCAAAGCCATGGGTGAGATGTGTTGGCGTGGCTGAAATCGGGGTATGTGGTGTAGAAGGTGTTCCAAGCCGCTTGACAGGTGTGTTGACGGCTTGGCGGATAATATGTTCAGGAATCGCAGGTCGTGGGGGTTGAGCAACATAAGGAGAAGTATAAGCCTTGTTATCCGCTTTCGATGCCAGAGGTGCGGGAGAACCAGACGGCGAGGGGTGTTGTGCCTGTTGAGGCACATATCCTGGTGGCCATCGTTGTTGAGGTGGAGCAATAGGACCAGTACTTCCTGCAGAAGGAGTCGGTGAGGCTGAAGCAATTTGACGAGGAACCTGCTGTGCTTGCCCTTGTGGCGGTTGGATAGGGCGGTTTGGATGCGGCACAGGCGTCGTCGACGCTGGTCGAGCTTGAGGGGTTTGAGCATTGGTTTCGCCACTTGGTCGTGGAGGCGCTGGCTGCAAAGGAGGTGCCAGTTGTCCCGCATGCTGAGGAGGCACAAGAACCGGTTTGTGAGAAGCCAGTCGTGGCGGCTGCTGCTGCTGTTGGTGTTGCTGTGGTCGTGACGGCTGCGGTTGGTGAGTGGATGGGGTATGCTGCGTGTGTTGAGCCTGCTGAGCCTGCTGAGCCTGCTGAGC